>JASAMZ010012412.1:0-44712 GCA_030248115.1 Linhomoeus sp. GSCO2_2
TGCTCGTTCGCTCAAGCGACGTTCGCTCAAATGTCACTTTCTGCGCTTCGGGTTTCTCAATATGGTACGATGTCGCTTCGTTGGTACGTGCCGTTCGCATACTTCGCTCAACAAATTGCGGTGTTGACACAAACTAGTGCAATGTCGCAGGGTATCTTTTCTTGCGCAGTTCGACTTGCCCAATAGGTGTAATACCTCAGTATACGGTTGCTCCAACCGGTCGGAGTGCTTCTATGCAGGGACTCCTGCACGTAATCCTTGTTTCGGAGTCGTCGAATTTCACATGAAATTCTCGAAAAATCAACTTTTTGAACATAAATTCACGATTTTCTCACAAAAATAGACACGATACGAAAAATTGTTTTATACAAAAAAGATGCGCCTTGGGGTGTTCTATAACAGGAAAAGCTAACTTTCACAACATCTACTCCGATTAACCCACTTGGCACAAAAATATCAGAAATATTTACAACAAGATTAGTAGACGTGGGCAGAGCCCCTCGGGGCACTCCTCCCCTCTTTCAGAAGAATTTTGGGAGTTAAATTATGCTGCCCATTGATGAACGAGACATGTCAGTGAGGCTTGGTGGCCATTCTGATCGCAAAATTAATAGCAAATTCAGAATTGTGACCTTCGAATACCCCATATACAGCACACCTAGCTTCAGCTGAACTGACACAATCAGGTTTTCCACTTGAGGGCACGTATGGTGGCATGCAAATTTTAAAAAAATGGTCCCACACATCTCAAAACGAAAAGACAACGTCAAATTCGTGATCAGCGTCCCCGAAAAGCCGGAATCGAGTACTTACACGGTAGGTGCTCTGGACAAATCCGGCAGCAAAAATTTTGAATTCAAATTTCCCGCCAAAATATGCGTCGGACGAAAAAAGTGTTTCTAACAAAAACTATGCATCCTTCGATGCTCTATCACGTGAAAATCGAATTGACACCAAAATGTATCAACGGGGCCCACTTTGCACCAAATCACCAAAAATTTATCGAAAAATTTTTTATTTCCCGAAAAAACAGTTTCCAGCTGGGACCTTTTCTCGTTTCCCGGAAAGACATTCCTAAGCACCAACAAGGATTACGTGCAGGAGCCCCTGCATAGAAGCACTCCGACCCAACTCGGGAGATGGCAGATGGAGGTATTGCGTCGCCTGCTGCGCAACAGACCGTCCGCGCGACGCGCAACAGACCGTCGGGAAAACTCAATATGGATAAACCCAGCGACTGGCAGTGTCAAGCTTCAACCAGCCGGCAACCGGCCCGGCTGCGGCCGGTGACCGGTGCCCATCTCTAATACACAACGCACGGCACTCGACAAAGAAGGGGGCGCGCACAGCTGGCTGGCTATCTATGCGGTAGATCTAGATACGCGCGCCACGAAACAGGCTAGAACCTATGCCGACTTTGTCAACAGCGCAGAATGCCCGAAATTGGATTTTGCACCGAACAATCCCCACGCTTAGAGTTTCGACAAAACATGGCTAAGGTGCCCCAATTGTCGACGAAAAGTCGCAAATCCTGGTCCGCATCGCAAAACGAGTGCCGCATTCGGAATCAGCGCCCTCGAAAGCACCGAAATCGACACCAACTGTGATTCTGTCAACAGAGGTGCACTTCCAATTTTGGACGCGGCCGGGGGTACGGTAGCCGGAAACATATTTCTGAAAATCGGTTCCGTATCACTTTTCGACGGGGAATCACGTGGTGGACCCCATTTAGCCATTAGGAGTAGCATTCGAGCGTTACAGCAGCCCAAAGTCGAAAAGTGCCGAAAATAAGTCAACAGAGATGTAACTCGAATTTGGACGCGGCCGGGAGTACGGTAGCCGGAAAACTATTTTTGAAAATCGGTTCCGTATCACTTTTCGACGGGGAATCACGTGGTGAGGTTCATTTTGCCACAACGCGTCGCAATCAAGCGTTACAGCAGCCCAAAGTCGAAAAGTGCCAAAAATCGGCGAAAATCGGAGGTCGTTGCCCGCAACTTTCTCAGGATTTCCACGGCCGATTCCGGCGATTTTAGTGTCAAATCAAAGCAAATCGATAGGTGCTCACGGGAAATTATCGTTTAGAACGACTTTACACCGGAATCTCACAACTCGATTTTTTACACCAAAATATCACACCTCCGAAATTTTCATTCGCCCATAACTGCCGCGTGGAACGACTTAGGAAGCTGAGGTTTCTTTTCCGGGCTAGATATTGTTGAGGACTATAACATATCCAAAAATCACCAAAATCGATCAAGCATTGCGAAAATTATGGATGGAGAACTGTTTTCAATGTACTACAAAATTCGAATTTTTGAATTTTCTCAAAATTTTTCCACTACGCGAAAAAAATGAAGGTGCGTCCACACCTACTATCCCTTGAGAGCTATCGATTAAAAAAAACCGCGTCCAAATCGGACGAAGCACGCGCGAAAAATCTTGAGGGGGGGATTTTTATTTTCGGTGCCCCGACTATAGCCCTCCGCCCTTCTAGGGTCGGAGTGCTAAAAACTCGCCAAACATCAACGTAATCGATTGGCACACCAAGAAATGGGAAAGGTAGAATTTTGAAATTTTGACCAAAAATCGATTTTTTCAACTTTTCACCCAAAATTTGGCTATTTAGAGAGAAGTGATCTACTACAATGTTATAGAGCTCGCCGAGCTCTATCGATTGATCTTTATCTCATCTTGCTACGAGCACGCTATTTCCCGGCTCGGGGTAAATCTGACCGGGTTTCTCTAAACGGTTTCGGAATTGACTATCTGAGCTCTCTTATTCGACACAAAAACCGTGAAATTTGCTTATAGCAAAATACACTTATGACTTGTGCCGCAAACCCTACTTTTGGGTCGAAAAACCCGGTTTTTGCTACCCGGTCGGGGCAGACCCGGACCCAGCCCGACGGCGTCTTCACCATCGGATAGCCCAATGTCTCTTACATATTCGGCCCAAAGCTCGTCTCGCTCCGATCTACCAGAACACTATTCTAAGCGCCCAAAGTTCGTCGGAGGCCGAAAAATCGAGTTTTTGGCAAATTGCCAAAAATCGGGTCCAAGACCGAAGTCGAGACCTTCGATCCACCCTGCGCTATCCCGAGACCTATCGAATAAAAAAAAGTTCGCCCCGATCGGCTAACTCCAGCCCGACTTATGAGCGTTTGAATTTACACAGAATCCGCACCATCACTATAGCACTCCTCCCTTTTGGAGGGGAGGAGTGCCAAAAAGTTGAAATTCGCGCGCATTGTCTAAAAGTTACAAAAGTGCAATTTTCTTGTTATAGAACACCCCAAGGCGCATCTTTTTTGCATAAAGTAATTTTTCGTATCGTGTCTATTTTTGTGAGAAAATCGTGAATTTATGTTCAAAAATCTGATTTTTAGAGAATTTCATATGAAATTCGACGACTCCGAAAAAAGTCGATAACCACAAAAGTAAAGATCTTGACGAGCTGCATAGATCGGTCTTTGTCCCATCTCGATCAGTCTACTCTGCCGGAAAATGTGCTTGCACAAAGATTTTGACTGCCACTGCCAGACTGCCACCATTCATACCCCTGACTGCCACTGCCACTGCCACTGCCACCATTCATACCCTCCCCTTATTATGTTGAGTGCCAGCCGACATTTCAACAGAACGGTACGTGTGTCAAGAACTGTTCCCAGTTCAACCGTACACAACATCTGTTTGAAATTTTGCTTAGTGTGTCCATCATAGGTAGGCTATATTGGCGAATGTCACCATAGACTACCGTCTACCTTGACACAAACATTGCTTGGAGGTGCTGTAGGAATTCGATGATGGCGATGACGTAGTAGCTGTAGCTAGTTGAAACTGTCGTTCAGCGCATCAGTGCTGCTAAGCAGCTGTGAAGATGGAAGTGAAGACGAGGATTCCGACGCCAGCGACGTTGGCCAGCTTGGTACCCAAGAGCTCCACGTGGACGGAGAAGAGAAATCTGGTCTTGTTAGTAGGGGTCTTTGGCGTCTCATTAGGCGCCCTGCTGATTGTCTACTCGAACTTCCCGGAGTTGGAACCGTTAGTGACTTTACAGGTTGCAACTGTGAAAGTAATAGTTGTTATGGCTGATTTGCTTTCTTCAGCGAGGAGAGAGTGCATGTAAAGTTGCCGCGTTGCATCGAAGACGCCAAGCAGCTGGGCCGCGTTCTGTCGGCGTATAACGAACACTACTTCTACTCGGTCCTCTCTGGAGTTTGCATCACTTACGTTTTGTGAGTTGACATACAATTATGCTTATCCATCGTTCTTTCCTCTGCACATGTTTATATTTAGTAGTCTATAGAAAGTAAGCGAACTTGTCCACCAAGAGGTGTCAGCGAGGAGAGAAACTAAGTTCGGGAGACGAAGAGAAAGGAGAGGCGAAAGCGGCGATGGAGAAGGGCGGCTGTTGCCTGTCGCTGACTCGGCGCCTCCTTCGACACGTGGCGCGCTTCAACGGCGGCGCCAAGCGGGAGGGGGCGACTCTTCTGGACGTGGTCGTCGTCGGCGTCTTCACCTGGCTGCTGGCCCACCTGATCCTCCTGATGGCCGTCCTGTCGCCGCTCGTCGACCGCGCCCTCGTCGGCAACCTGGCCGCCTTCCTGGGACGCCTCGTCGACATCAACTGGATCAAGTGGAAAGGACCCATAGTTGCGATTGGTCGCGAGGCTAGGGGGGGGGGGGGGGGGGTTCAACCGAGATTTGGGGGGAGGGGGGTAACTAGAACAAGAATCCTGTTCTTGAAGCTCTCCAAAAAATAACCAAAAAAGCCCAAAAATTGCCATAAAGTCGCCAAAAACGCACATTTTTACTCAATTTTGAAGCAAATTGTACCAAAATGACTCAAAATTGCTCAAAAATAGCGCCGCAGGCAAAAATTTTTGCCAATTTTAGGTCAACTTTTGGGAAATTTCCTGATTTTTAGGGGGGGGGGGTAGCTGGAATCTCGGCTAGGGGGGGGGGGGGGGGGGGGGGGATTAACAAGAATTTCGTTCTTGTTGGCCGTTGGTAGGGGGGGGAGTAACCCCCCCCCTAACCCCCCCCCCCCCCCAATCGAAACTATGAAAGGACCAGGCTCGGCGACGACGACAGTGGCGACGAGGACGACGGGACAGCGCCAGCGGTGGACCGCCCAGACGAAGGCAGCGGCCGGCGACGAGCCGCGTTCGATGCGAACGCTGAACCGTACTTCCGCCGTGGAAGACAGCACCGAAACTGTACGTCGAGAAGAAGAAGAAGTCGAAACGGAGACGGCGCCTTCTCACGAGAGCGTCCGAGCTGCTGACGAGGCCGCCAGCGATGGAAACCGATACCGAGCAGATACGCCCCTGGTTGCTCGGCAGGACGACTTACCTTCGTCTTATCCGGAGAAAGCCGAGTCGTCGTCGGAACCTGTATCGGAGGAGAAGACGAGACCAAGCCCGAGCGAAGCGCTAGCCGTCCAATCGTGCAGTCGACAGGAGGAGAAGGAGAACGCCGCCGCCGCCGTCGTCGTCGACAAAGGCCGTGCAGCGACGGCCGGTAGCAATGTGAAGACGCTGGTCCAACTCTTCGAGCAGCAGAAGTTTCCCTCCGGCAAAGAAGGCGCGGCGACGGCCGGCTCCGCATCGCTCTCTCTCGATTGAGTGATACATGATGACTGTCTCTGGCGCTGGACGGCGATTGTGTTGAGTGTGTTGTGCGCTCTTCTTTCCGAAGGAACCATGTACCGGCCGGCTACTTGATAGCTCGTCTGCAGCGACCGACTAGAATCCCACTTTTCAGTCTGCAGTCTTTCGCGATACCCGGCTCAATATTCCTGACCATTCTTTCTGGCTACCTGTTTCCGTTTCCCGTGGCTCTTCTTCTTGTCTGCACCGTGAGTTTGTTCTGGTTTTGAACTACAAACCGTCGTGTTTCACTTACGAACGTCGTTCAGTGTTCGGCCGTCGGTGCGGCGATTTGTTACTTTCTGTCCTACCTCGTCGGGCGCAGTCTCGTTCAACGCTACCTGGCGGATCGCGTACAGTCTTGGTCTCAACAGGTGAGGCCTCCTGTACCATCATTGTTTGTCAATCTTTTGCCTCAATCTGTTTGGAATACAACGACTGTAAAAGCAATCGATAAATAGGTCAGGTGTGAATATCCCATCGCTTTGTCAGGTGGCGAAGCACCGCGAGCACCTCGTCTGGTACGTGATCTTTCTCCGGATCACTCCCTTCTTACCCAACTGGTTCATCAACATCGCCAGTCCCGTCATCGACGTCCCACTACTGCCCTTCTTTCTCGGAACCTTCGCCGGTGGGTGCGCAATCGTTCGCGCTATCGAATGAGACGATTAGACGCGCCGGCGCCGCACTTCAATGAAGAATGCTGGAAGGCAAGGCGATTGGCGCAATAGTAGCCCAAGGTCCTACCGTCCCAACGGAAGTTTCACTGCGCTGGCGTTCGTCCCAGGCGTCCATCCGTCATTTGCAGGCGTGGCACCGCCCAGCGTCGTCTACATCCAGGCCGGGGTGACTCTGGACAAGTTGGCGAACTCCTCCGGCAGCGTCTTCTCCTGGACGTCGGTGGTAGTGCTCGCCTTGCTGGCCGTCGCCTCTCTACTACCCGTCCTCTTCAAGAAGGGACTGCGCGAGAAGCTACAGTAGTTCGAGAGTACCTGCCAGTTTATATGCTAGTGGTTGGCGACGAGCTCTCAATACGAGCTGCAACAACTTTCTTTCTTTGGCTGTGATTAGGTCGGTGTCAGTCATTCCGCCATGCCAGTGTTGTGCCAAAGTTGGTAGTTGGAGTTCCCTTTTGCGCAGGCTGTCGGCGGGATCGGCGTTGTTGTGCTCTAGCTACTGCTCATCCGTCGGTCAGTGTTGCCGAGGCCAAGTTATGTATGCCTGTGCGCTCGCCTTTTGGCGGCCCGCTCCCACACGGCGCTTGTAATAGCCCAGTTGGCGGCCGCTTTTTGCCACCTTCCAGTCAGTCGGTGGGCGCTGCGCTCTCTCCCTCCGCCCCACCTACTTCTAAAGTGGAAGCGCACCAAAAGAGGCCGCTGGGTGGTGGTGGTAGGCTGCGCTCATCCACTTCCTTATAAACGTCGCCCTATTGGGTCTGTTGGGGCGCCTAGTCAGTCGAGCTACTGACATCTGTGGGATTCTGGCCGCCTTTTGGCGCCACTGCTGTCGCGGCCACTTGTTCGCTCTCGAGTGTATAACTACGTGTTCAAGTCTTTGTTTCTCTCCGTCTTCTTTCGACTGATGTGAGCGATGCTACTATGCTCCTGGCTGATTGATCGTCGAGTAAAGTTGTGTACTTTGTCGAGAATCCTTTGTTGAAAGATTGCTTCGCGAATAGTGTGCTCTAGCACATCGATCACCGCTGCTTCATCCATCGTAATATGTCGCGTTGACCAATAACTGGCCTCGAGCTGTTTGAGAAGCCGGCATGGGGAAGGAGAGGCCTTCGGAGCTGCTCTTCGACGCCTGCCGTCGAGGCGACTTCGACGCCGTCAAAGAGCTGGTCAAGACGAAACATCGGCCGACGACCCCTCTGAGGTGACTTTCGGCTTGCTGTCAGTCCGGCTGTGTCGCTATTCTGAAGTCGCAAACCGTGCACTTTATTCTTGCAACGTTGTAGTCTCTTCAAGACGGACCGGCAGTCGTCGTCGGCGTCGACCCACTGGCTGTGCCGTTTGAAGGACCCCTCCAATAGTGGCTTCACTCTGCTCCACGTGGCCGCCTCAGGGGGCAAGTCGTCGGCGCTGGTGGAGTGGCTGTGCGAGCAGGACAGCGCCCTGTCCACTGTGAAGGACCGACGGGGCTGTCTGCCCCTCCACCTGGCCGCCTGGTACGGACACTGGGAACTGGCCGAGGTGCTTCTTCGCTCTTCTGCCAAGCCCGACCACCTGGTCGACTCTGTCAACAACGCCGGAGAGACGCCCCTTCATCTGGCCGCCCAGCCTGGACACGTGGCCGTCGTCTCCGCCCTGCTCAAGGTTGGTGCTACGCGATTACAGTATTCTATAGAGCTTCTACGTTATGGTATTCCACGCCGGTCTGCCCAATCTCTCTGCGATTGTGTTACAGTACTTTGTACAGTGCGTGTCGTGTCCAGAGGAAACTTTGAACTTCGTCTCCTCCACCGTTTACAGTACCATGCCGACCCTTCCGTGCGCAACATTCGGGGAGAGACGGCCCTCGACTTGGCGGCTCGCTTCGGCCGGCCGCGCATCGTACGCCTTTTGCTGGCCAATGCGCCCAATCTCGTGCTCCAGTCGACGGCCGACTGCGTTCGCAGCAGCGGCGCAGCGGGGAACGGCTCTTCCAATGGACATCGTCATCAGAGGGCGGAAGAGTCTGGCGCGAAGCCCAGCAGCTACTATCCTCTGCACTCGGCGTCGAGGAATGGCCACTTGGAAGTGGTCTCCATCCTGCTGGAGGGCGGCTTCGACCTCGACTTCGTCACGGAGCAGGGCTCGGCACTTCACGTGGCCGCCCTCTTCGGAAGGGTCGCCGTGGTCAAGTACCTGCTGCAGAAGGGTGCGCTCGCGAGGCTTGCAGGGCTTCCAAGCCCGAGCTTCTCTCTTGAAATGGCGTCCGCCTTCTACAGGCATCTCGACGTCGACGCGCGACTGGCAGGGCCGTACGGTGGTGGAAGCGCTGCTGGAGCACGAGAGCGACCGCTGCTCCGACCTGACGCAGTTGATGCAGCACCGCGACGCCTGGGCCGAGTGCCGTCGCCTCATCGAAGGTGCTTGCTTCTTCCAGTGCCGTCCCATCAACGTGGAGCTGATGTGGAGGCTACAGAATGGTTAGCTCATTTCAGGCTGGTCTGTGGGCTCTGATGGAGTAGATACGACTAATGCGAAGCCGGCAAGCAAGAAGCCTGACTATATCAACGCTGGCGAGCTTGTGAGGCTATCCGTTGGGAGTGGAACTCCCTCGCCTTCGGGCGAGAACAACGATGCCCAGAGAAGCGCTTCGCCCATTTGGCAGAAATTGCCCAAAACAGTGGCGGTGCGTCAGGACCCCGAGACGCCAAAGAAGGGCACGAGTGGCAATAGAATGGACCGTCAATTTCCAACCGAGGTGCGCATTCTTGCTTATGGGCATTGGCAGAAAGTGTTGTTACATACTTTTGTAGTTTTCGGACATCTTCAGAGCACCGTGATCCAGATCAGCGATCGTCGGCCGGCGTCCATGGTGGCTTCTGGCGGCAAGCAGCGCGGCAGCAGGCGAGGTCAGCGCTGCCATTCGGACAGGCAGGCGGACGACGACGGCGCAGTAGCCGGCGTGCTGCCGGCCGACTACGACAACCTCCACCCTCTTCCTGCCGCTCAGCCAGAGCCCCGTCTTGGCTATGACAACGTCACCTCTAGCATGCTCAGCTATGACAACGCCCTGGGCACATGGGGCCTCTGCACATGCCCTCCTGCAGGGGACGACGACGGCACTTCTCAAGGTATTAGTGTTTACTACGGTAATGCATTGACGCAGTCACAGAGCCGGATTGTTCTTGCCATGCTTGAACGTTTGCTTGAAACTGATTACAATGGGCGCATCTGTTAGAGGTGTGTGACCCTCTCGTGCCTGTGAAGCTACCGTTTGATATATGTATCAGCCAGTGTTTGTTACAGCTGTCGCAACCAAGGATCGGAAACAACCTGTGGAGAAGGAAGATTGTGGAGCGCGAGCGAGCTCAGCTGTGGACTCTAGAGCAGCCGGCGTCAAGCAAGCCACACCGTCGGGAAGAAGCGATCGCTCCTTGTCTGACCCCGCCGCCGTCTCCTCTGAACGAGTTCGCTTCCGAGCACAGAGAGTGTACCAGTCAGGTACCCCCAGTCAAGTGTAGCGCTTTCCGCTTCAGTTGCCGCTATTGCGTTTATTGTGGTTGTCTTAGCTCGCTCCCGTCGCTTGCACTTTGTTCTTTGTCAGTGTCAATTACTTTCGTTTTGTGTGTGTGTCCTTACGATAGATTTCTGTCGTCCTGTTTTTTGCCGCTTCTTTGCGTACTTTCTCCGTTGTTTGTGGCTTATGTTCGCTGCGTATTTTCTTGTTTTTGTTGTCAGTCGGTGTTGAATTGTCAAATTGCTGGTGCTCTGCACTGGTTGATGTCGACACTGGAAGTTCGGAAGAAATCGCTGAGTCTATATTGTGGAGCGTCGTCCTTATGAGTTGGAAAATTGATAGCCAGCCTTCCTATTGTACAGAGACGCTGGACGACGGAGAAGCGCAGCAGTGCCGCTTGGCCCCGCTGGCGGTGCTGGAGGACCTCTGCGGCTCCTTTACCACGACGGAGGGCGAGGAGCGCAGCAGTAGCGTCGGCCCACTCTCGGTATCGACCCCGTCCCGGACCGAGTTAGAGCAGACAGAGGCCCCGTCACAGGCGACGGCAGCGGCGTCCTGCGCCCTCTTCGCGACTCCGCCGTCCGCTGACCTGGTGAGGCCAGTAGTCGCAGCGATCATACGTACCTACAACTATGCCATGCTGAATGACGACAGTCTCGTCTTGCAGATCCAGCTGAGTCCACTCGAGATGCCGGCTATTGCAGCGGACGACGATGTGGCGCCCGACACGCCACCTCCCTCGGCGTCCACCAGCGAGGCGCACATCTTCAACACCGTCTATCCATTGGCCGAGGTACATTCCGGCTCGTGCTGACGCTGAGCTGCTCAGTTCTTTCCATAACTCGCGTTTTGTTGTAGGAGCTCCGCCAGGCGAGCATTTCTTCTCAGTCAGTCAGTCCGGCCGCTCCGACTTCCATAGACGCCGACGTTGAACTCGTTGGAGTTGATACTTCGCGGCCTGCCTCAAACGCACCGGAGCATCGCGCCGCGGACGGTGCGGTAATGCCGATCACGACGAGCCATGTTCCCTTTCCCGTGAAGTTGCGTCGCAATACGGTGGAGGCGCAGAGGAGGCGAAACGACTCGTCGCCGCTGGACGAGACGAAGGAGTGGCAGAAGGTTGGCTGGCTTCTGATCTACGATAGAACGCATTGCCACAGAGGAAACAACTTCCATCGATGTCGGCTTCGTCTACAGATCAGCGACATCGTTGCCTCATTCGGCGGCGGTGGCTTGATTCCGTCGGAGGCGTCGTCCGCCCGGCCCTCCAAAGTCGCCGTCTTCGTCAAGAACCGGAAGTCTGCGGCGCTGACCCTGACGCTGTCGGCGAATAGTCCTGGGGAAAGCGGCGCCGAGTCCAGCAGCTGCTCCAGCCCTGAGGCCGCTGCGCTGGATCGAGCTGTCTACAGGGCCTCTGTGGACATACCCTCGAGTGGCACGGTCCCCGACTGGCTCAGACGCACCGTCGGCCTGTCTGACTGGAAACGACTGGGCAGAAGAATGGAGAAGGCAGGCTTTGACAGACTCGAGTTCTTGGTGAGAGAGGTGCACACGTGTCCCTGTGATTCGTAAGCTACCTAGTGTGGCAAGACTACAATGGAGTGGAGCGTGTCTACTTTTCAATCCGTTTCAGCGAGACACGCTGAACACAGATGAGCTGTTGGCCGATTCTCTGGGCGTCTCTGAGCCGGCGGTGCGCCTAAGGATCCTCGACTGTCTGGAGGAGCTACCGTCGTCGCTGGTGTCGGCGGCCGACTTCCGCTACGTCTCCGACTGGCTGACAGCCCTCGCCTTGGAGTGCTACCTGGGGCCCTTCATGCGCGCCGGCTGCAACACCATGGCCAAGGTGCGCCGAATCGACTGGAGAAGCCAAGAGGCGCTCAAGGTCCTGCTTTTGTGGTGAAGTTGGCGCTTTGCCGCGTCTCGTGGCTTCGACCGCTGTCTTCCACTCGTTGCAGTCTTTGGGAGTGGATCTGCTCGGACATCGGCTGCGCCTGGAGGCCTCGGCCGGCGCCTTGCCCACTCGGCGCTCCAAACTGGGCAGCGTCTCTTCTTCTATGGGGACTCCCGGCGGGGGAAGGGCGATGGGGATCGTCGCGGCCACGCCCGACCTTCTCTGGCTGCCCAGCGATGGAACGGAGACGGACCACTCGACGTCGACGACGGCGACGGCTGCGAACCCAGCAGTCACGCCGTCGGCGAGAGAAGAGCTGGAGGAGTCGCGCTGTTGGCTGCACGACCCCCAGACGCTGATCAACGACGTCGTTGCCTACGGCGCCCACTACTTGGGTTCTGTGGAAGTCTCACAGCTGGGTGGCACGCAGCAGTCCAAGAGGGCCATGGCCAAGCTCAAGGTAGCCTATTGACTGTTTGTCTGTGTTTGAGCATACTGGCAGTCCCTGAAAGAGGAAGAGACGCGGATCCAAAGAGTAACGTACGGATGAAATGGCAGTCACTCAAATTGCACTTCAGAAGGGCGTGCGCGAGATCGGCAAGATCCCCCAGGTGACGCTGGAGATCTCCTTCCGAGGCGTCCAAATCAGAGACGCGCAGTCGAAGGTGGCGTAGTAGTCGATTCCCTTTGATTCCTCCTGTTTACGAAATGCCAAGGAAGCGCCCGTTGTACTTCAGTCTCTGGTGTCGGACCACCGGGTGAATCGGATCCACTGCGTCTGCCAGGACGAGCGCGACCTCAACTGCTTCGCCTACACCTCGCAGGACGGCAGGCGCCACTTCTGCCACGTCTTCTCCGTGCTCACTGGGGTGTGTGTGTGTGCGCGTTTCAATGTAATTTGAGTAGAAGCGCGCCCTGTAGCTGTGTGTGCGCCGTCTTCAGGACATCGCGGCCGAAATCATCCTGACCCTTGGGCAGGCCTTCGAAGTGGCCTATCAGCTGGCCCTCTCGCGCCAAGTCTACCTGCCGCGCGCCGCCGACTCGCGCACTCTGTGACCAGTTCCTCGCATGCGCGCATTTATGCACCTGTTATTCCCAAGAATGTGATTCGTTGTTCGTGTCTTATATGCATGTTTGTGGTTGATGTCTGTCTATTGAGTGGATAGGCAGAGGCTTATGACCAAGGCATGGCACGCCACCTGACCGCCAAGACGTTACAATGCAATAGTCTAGGTCTAGTGACTTCCTTGCCACGCGTGGTTGGGTCTGAATGAGTGCCCCCAAATTCTGAATGAGTGCCCCCAAATTCTGAATGAGTGCCCCCAAAATTCTGAATGAGTGCCCCCAAAATTCTGAATGAGTGCCCCCAGGACCCAGAGGCGCGCTACTACCACGGCCGTGTGAGTAACCTGTTGGGCACAGCCGGCCTGAGCAGGAGGTGAATTAGATGGAGGAGTGTTCATACCACTTAACGTTTGCACTAAAACTCGGTCGGCGTCGCGCCTGGCGGGTCGAAAACTGAGGCTTAGCGCGACCACCAACTTCAGGGCGCGCTCCGCGCGCCCTGAAGTCGGTCACCGGTCGCGTTAAGCCTAAGCTTCGACCCGCCAGACTGCGACGCCGACTGACTCTTGTGCACTGTGGGCGCAGGGCGAGCCTAAGCATAGCCTGATTTCAAAGGAAAATCTTGCTTGAAGGTATAGAGAACGAACACGGTGTAACGACTCCCACAGACGAGATTCTTAGCTCCGCGGCTCCATCCATACCGTGATTAGACAGACGCCGCACTTAGAACACTGGGGGCACTCATTCAGAAGCTGGGGGCACTCATTCAGAATTTGGGGGCACTCATTCAGAATTTGGGGGCACTCATTCAGACTTTGGGGGCACTCATTCAGAACTTGGGGGCACTTATTCAGATATAGCCGCCACGCGTACTGCTCAAATTAACTTGTAGTGGTGCCTGTTATTATACGCTCTTCTGTTCTAGCTGCGGGAGCTGATTATCCCCTTACAATTGCTGGTGGTTGGTTTGGTCGATCAGTAGGGTGCCTTCGCGATAGCTGTTGCATTCGGTGGATTATCGCTGCGCTTGCCGTCACACGTCAAATGGTGCCATAATTCGCACTTGGTAATGGGCCTACCGGTTGCTTTCCGTTGTCACTCTGTACACAGCCGTAGTTCGCGTTGAAGGCGTATATACCTGTGTCGTTGATTGTTCTGGACATCTATAGCGGCACCATTTATGCAGTCAACACAAGATATTGTCGCTGATTGTACCGACACCGTACACCTGCGACTCCCGTATTGCCCCCGCCAGTTTAGCGAGCTGCCGCTGATCTGGTCTGAATCACTTGCCACAATGACAAACAATAGCATGTAAACTCGAACACTAACTTGAAACCACTAAATGGCACCTTAGGTATCTGCCCTAGATTGAACTTCTATAAGCAATTGTGAGGTACTTGCAACTGCTTCAGATGAGTCTCGAGGATGCGATCGAAAAAGATCGGAAGCACCCAGCAAGACGAATCCGTTTATGAATTTCCTTTCTCATAGATTTGAATTGTTATGTAGATTGAACGAAGAGATACTGCAGAGAAGAATGAAGACCGACAAAGGGCCGAGCAAGCGGCGGTCGGAGCGCCAGAAGCAGCAGCAGATGAAGACGACAACGACTACGACCCCGCCAGCGCCGAGGAAGACGACGGCGCGGCCGCCAATGGGGAAGGCGACAGTTGAAGCGAAGAAGCCGGCGGCGCCCACTCGGCCTCCTCAGCCGCCGGCAAAGGCCGACAAGCGTCGTTGTCGTCGCTCGCCGTTGGAGCGCTGCCAGCTGCAGTTCGGAGTGGTCTTGGCCGTGCTGGGACTGCTGCTGCTGGGCGCCGGCATCGCCTGCCTCTTCAGCGGGTGATGTGTGGGCTAAGACATACTGTACATACGTCTTTCTGACTCTATCTACAAAGCCTCTACATTTGTATCTCAAGACGAGAAACTTTGCCAATCCGTCTCTCCAGATATTCGCCGCTGGGCTACCTGTCGATGGCGCTGGCCCTGCCGCTGATCCTGCTGCTTCCGCTGCTATTCATCAGCAACTTCTGCACCAACGTCGCCTACATGGCCCTGAATCTGCTCATTGGACTCGCTTGGTGAGCAGTCGCCAATACTGCCCGTCGTTCTATCGATGGCGACTAAATTCGGTTATTTCAGTGGCATGGTCGGAGTCTGGGGACTCGTCTACTTCTTCCAGTTGTACTGGACGGACGCAGGTCGTCAACAAGTCAAGGACTGCAAGTACCAGCTCAGTTTCCAACATCCAGAAGGTGCGAGCGTCGGTTTTGTCAGACGGCCATATCGGCCGCCAGCTGTGACAACAGATCTCCTCACTTCTCAGGAAGCATCTGCGACCAGGAAACGTTCCTGATGGCTGTGGGCGGCGCCCTGCTGACGCTGCTGGTGGGCGCCATTGAAGTTGGCACCGGAGCAGTGGCCCTCGCCAACCTCTGCCTTCGTCCGGAACCCGATCGGCCGACGCCCAGAAAGAGCGGTGCTTCCACCAGACGGAGCAAGACCGTCGTCGTCGTTCCCCGCCACCGAATTCAGGTAGAGACCGAGATGCCACCAGAGCCGAAAAAGAGCAAGAAGCTAATAAACGCTCACTTTCAGCCGGCGCCCGCTCAGCAAGCGCCGAAAAGACAAGAGTTACCGGCAGCTCGGGTGAAGGAGGCGCCGCCGGGGAAGTTCGTCGTAGTCGACGCGCAGGTGCACGCGGCGCCGCCTCCGCCCTACCCGGGACTGCTCGCCGCCAAGGTAGCAACGCCCCGCAATCCCAAAGCAATTGCCGAGTTCTTCAACGTTCGTCTTTTCTCAGGCCGCGAAAGGTGCGACGTTGGGTGGACTCGGCGGAGGCGCGGGCGGCGACCCCACTAGCCCCAGTTACACGTCGAGCACGCAGACGGGAAGCAACCCAAGCAGCGAAGCGAGCGCCAGCTACACTTCCAGTACGCAGTCGAGCCACTAGTCAACTGACGGATGGGCTGACAGAGACGACAAGCGACGAAGAGAAGACGAGGATTGACTGCGATCGCTGACACGCGATATTCCGCCTTCTTACTGTTTTGTACCGCGCCGCCGCACTTCGAACGAACCGGTTGGGATTCCTGCAGTTACAGCGACCGGCGGCTCGTGTCGGTCAGAGTACATAGTTGTGGAATCATTGGATAACTGCGACGAAGTACCATATGCGGCGGGTATAATTGAAGAATCACTGGTGACGTGAGGAGCGAATGTCCCTATTTACTTTTTGTACGTACCCAATCGCATTAACGTTTATGGTTATTCGCAGCGTCGCGTGTCTAGGCGGCGTGTCGAACGGGGAAGCAGAGCCAGCCGACGGTGGAGTGGGTGAGAGCGGCGCTGAACTCCAGTAGCTGCACGAGGAAGATGAAGCTGATGCCGGTGAAGAGGCCGATGGAGCCGCCGATGTCCGACAGCCAGTCCATGAACTGGAAAGAGGCCAGCACTATTTGTGTGGGTGGGTGAAGTGGGTAGCGATAGAAGGTGCTGACCGTGTAGTCGGGCTCCTCCTCGATACTCTGGTAGTTGAGCTCCTCGAAGAAGGCCTCGATCTTCAGCAGGTTGCGACTGCAACGACAGAGGTTGGCTAGGTGCTTCTAACTGCTGAATCACAGATGGCGCTTTGCTCGCATCGCTCACTGGACTGCCATCAAGTCGCGCTCCTCCAGCATCGAGGCCAGCTGCTTGTTGCGTGCCGCGTACTTTTGAAGATGGCTGCGCTGAATCACCAGAGTCGGCGTTTTGTCATCATGCGTACTGGTACATAGTATGGTGTCATCTTCGTCATCGAACTCACTAAGTAAAACTCGTTCGGCCAAAAGGTGTACGAAGTCTTCAGATCATATTCGATATCCCTGCAAGTTCGCTGATTATTCATGGTGAGACGGTTATCGTGTGCTCACGTAGATCAAAATTGTTCTAACGTGCAAGCTGGCGTGCAGAGAGCGCCGCAAGGACTGGTGGCATTTCGGACGCTTTCCTCCACGTTTCGACGGCACTGCTCGTCAGAAGACAAAGTGCAAGATCTGAAATCAGTGATACAGCTACATATACCACTTCTTATGACTGCGATATAAAGTTTCACGATAACTCGACGTGCCCGTTGATGCCGCTGCTTTCGTCGTGAAAGGCGACTCGAGGATCGATACATTTGCATTGTTGAGCCAGCTCTTTCTGGTAGCAGACTTTAGAGCAGAGCTCCAATGAGTAGTTGGCCAGAGGCCAGTAGTGATCGACGGCCCTGCTCATCTCCTCCGTCCCAGTGGCACCGCAACCAGCTTCGTGGTAGGGTTTCCCTTGACGAGAAACCACAACCTGAATCGACACATGGACGAATCGGGAGAGAAGGTACAAAGTTGATCGTCTGTCGTGATGACCCCTTGAGAGGGAAGTCCAATCACATAGTTATCACCTTCTTCATTTGGATGGAGGTGGCGTAACCGGTGGAGACGGTGAGGCCGTAGTCCTCTGGCAGGGGCACCTTGGCGACGTCGTGGACGTGGACGCGAGCGCCTGTGCTCGAGGCCAGCATGGGAATGTACTCTTCGCTGTCGACAAACAACACTGCCTCGAAGCCTGTATTTCAATAACACAACTATGTGCTAGTCGACAGTCGCTGGCCTACCGTATGTACTTCGCACCCGCTAAATAATACACTACCCCCTGCTCTGCCGGTCAGCGTGGTGGTGTGAATCGACTTCCGCAGAACGAGCCCTTTGTTGCTGCGCTTCCAGCCCGCGTTGAAGGCGTAACAATTGCCGTACAAGGGGTGCAAGAGGTGTGTGAAGTCACTGAAACGATCTATATATAACTGAAAGAGTTCGAACTACTGTGGCCTGAAGAAGGCGAAGAATAGAGAGAGAAAGCGCTGTTGTTTTGACTGCGCGTGTTTTACTCGTGGCGATCTGTTGCAACACTCATTTGAATTTTGAAAGTTGTAGAAGATCGTGAATTTGCATACGTGATTTTACATTGTTTGATTCGTAATTCAAACTTGTCAACATTATGGTGCGTGCGTACACGCAATTACGAATGAAACAATTTCAAATCACTTATGCAAATTCACGATGTTCTGCAACTTTCAAAATTCAGACTACTGCAACAGCTCGCCACGAGGAAAATATGCACAGTCAAAACACAACGGCGCTTCTTTCTCTCTCTGCTTCTGCTTCGCCTCCCATGCCACACTGCTGTGATGTTGGATTCGGGGACATTCAGTACCTTGGGGTGCACTGGGCACCCTTCCAGACGCACTCCACCAACATGGACTCCAGCGAGTGACCGGCGATCACTCTGCGGCTTTCTGGAATGCCCGTCACTTGCTCGATGAACTGACGTCGGAGCTCGCTCTCGAATGGCATCTTCTCTTGTTCGAAATCACGGTCGCCCACCTCGTCAACTGAAAGTCTGTGTGTCCCCCTGCAATCAACAGTATCGCTCAATACTTCAGCCGTAGACCTTTGGCTTCCGCCCAACTCCAGCCGCCCGGCGTCGACGCAAAGGTGTCGGATGCCGCCTCCACCGAAACTCCCAGCAGCTTATTCGCAAAGTCGGCGCTACTGACTGAACAACGGTCATGGCGTTGCGTAATGATTTCTTTTCGTTTGCCATCTCTGTCAGTGATACCTTCTCTCTCGCTTTCGTCTGCCGACCCTGGCGGCGGTCGCGGCGCATTCTCCTCCCCTTGCACATTCTCAGCGCCGAACAGTTCCGACAGATTGGATCGCCGGATGGGATTCAGGTTGCAGAGCAGGATGGACGGGAAGCTGGCCGACTCGTCGAAGTTTAGTTGGATCTTCGTCTCCACCTAAGTTTCAGTAGCCTCGAACGGTTTGATGAACAATCAATCCTTGCACCTGGTACTGGAGGTAGCGGCTGGAGAACATGGCGGCCTGGACGCCGAAGAGTCCCCAAGCGATGGCGATCAACAGCAGCCACATGGATCGGTTAGCGCAGCCGCCGGCCGTCGCCACCTCGGACAAGCCGTCGGCGTCGCAGTGCGCGGCGAACGCGCGAAATCGGCCGCCGCCGCTTCCGCTCTTGGCAGACATGAGGAGTCAATTAGATCCGCTACCTATGTACATGTGTATGTGCACCCCAGATATGAGGCGGGCCTCGCAAATGCCTCAGCGCCAGTGGTTGCCCATAACTTGTCGTCATGACGGCAGTGTCGTCGTAGTGAGCCACTGACCCATGTACACATCCAATCGTTGACATGATGTGTTCGGCGACACAGCTCGCAGTGTCGTGTATATTTGCCCGATTGGGGTGTTTTAACTAAAAGCAGTCTTCACAACAGTCGGTGTCCAGCACGGAGCATAGCGACAAATTGTGCACTAATCGACACGACTCAAAGGTGGGCCTTTGGCGCGGCGGAACCAACAGTAGCCTACCGCATCGTATCACACAAAAATAGTACCTACCTAGCCACAGACGTCGACACAGCATAACACAAACAAAGACATCCCAATGCGAACTGAGTTCGAAGTACAGTGGTCGCTACTCGATGGAGATGAGGTCGGAGGAAGCGACGGCGTCCGCCTGCTCCTCCTGCTGTGGCTGGTCCTCCGTCTCCAGCTGCAGTTGGTGTCTGGCGACGCAGAGGCGCCGATGGCTGTCGCTGTCGCGCACCACGCAGAAGTCGCCGCAGTAGAAGACGCTCTGGCAGGCGGCGCAGGTGACGGTCGCCGGCCGGTTGCAGTTCTCGCACAGCTGTGTGTGGAGAGCAGACGGTGCAAAGTTACCACCTAGTGGATTCGAATAACTGAGAGAAGCGAGTACCTTGGTCCCGGGAAGCGGCTTCGACTGGCGCGCGCTCTCCAGAGCCGCCACCTTCTTGGTCAGCTGAAACGACAGGTGCGGGCATAAAGGTGATAATGTAAGGTACGCTGCTCCCACGCCGACCCACCGACCGTCTCAATCTCGCCTCGACTTTTCGTCTGCTCCTTCAGCAGTCGCGCTTCGCTGTTGCGCTTCGCCACGGCCACCTTGACGACGAGGGTGTCGAGACCTCGGCGCAGCGCCTTCAACGACTGAAGAAGGCCAAACACTGGCATTACCCTACCAACACAGCATCATTCACTGTCTTCACAGTCTCGCGACCTCGTCAATGGCGCTCCACTCGTCGTTCTCGTGGGAACTGCTGCCCACGATGACTGGAGCTGCAGCAGCGGCCACTGCAGAGGTCGACGACGACGACGAAGCCATCACTTTGACCGGCGCGTACGTCAGGCAGAGAGGGACGCCTACGGGACCCGGCTTCTCCGCGCCATCCGATTGCGACTGTCGCGGAATACGACAGGCTTTGTCGAGAGTAAGGGCAACGTACCGGGTCTTTCGAAACTCCAGGCCCCCCCTCCACAGCACGCTGTAGGAAAGGTAGATGGATGAAACTTGGAGATATCTTAGCCTAACGTGTTGACACCTCTGGCACCAAATTTCAGCGTCCTAGACACATTCGTGCGCAAATGCGGGCTCAAAATCCAAAATTGGTCACGGTCGCTGGACCACGTGGAGGAGGCGGTCCAGCACCACGAGCAGCAGGTGGGCCCTCGATTCAGAAATTCAATTCGCGGCCTGTGAAATTCAATTCGCTCGATCTCGCGCGCCGTACGGATTACGATATTCGTTCAAACGACATTCGAAAGCTTCATTTCTTGTCTTTATAATGGCAAAAGTCGCAGCGCAATAGCTAGTCAACAACCCGAGTTATGGGTGTTACAAAGCAGAGGGTCTTGAGAAAAGGATCAATTTTGCATATCGAGCCCGCATTTGCGCACGAATGTGCCTAGGACGCTGAAATTTGGTGTCAGAGGTGTCAACACATTAGGCTAACATAACTCTAAGTTTCACCCTTCTAGCTTTCCTATAGCGTGCTGTGGAGGGGGGGCCTGGAGTTTCGAAAGACCCGGTACATACGATGAAAGACGGCGGTGTGCCGGTGTCCAACCGTGGAGGCGGCGGCGGCGCTTCCGGCAGAAGGCGAAGACAGCACCTCGGGAGGAAGCGCCAGCCGCACGGGAGAGGATGTGGCCACCGGTGGCGGCGGCGCCGCCGAAGCCGTCGATCTAGACGGAAGGACCAGCTGGTAAGAACCGTCGGGCCCCTTCGCTATCTTGAGCGCCGCTGCTGACGACGAGGGCTGCGCCAGCAGCCGATAGGTTCCGTCGGCCCCTTGCACCAGAGAGACTGGATCGGAAGGGTGATGCGGCGCCGTGAGACTCGCATACGCAATCTAAGCACTCTAGGGTACCACTGGGCGCAGGCTGCATCCTGTGGCTCTGAAGTTTGGGCGGCGACGCGACGGCGGCAATGGTCGCCGTCTTGACCTTCTTCTCTTTGGGTAGTGGGTCGTCGGCGGCACCGGCGTTCTGTCCCACAACGGGCTCCAGTCCATACTCGGCCACTTGGCGTGCGTGCGTGTAGTGGCGCTTCTGGCCGGTGAAACCGCCAAGCTGCTGCTGGAGACTGGAGCTCGTCTTGCGCTTCACGTCGTGCAGACGCACCGGGCCGTCCTGCAAAGGAGTCGAACGTTGTGCGCGGCACGGTCTGTATGTACGTCAGGGGGGTAGCCAGGACTGGCAAATGAGCAAAGAACTATTTATAGCGTCGCTGGCGAACATTTTCACTACATCCAGCGCCGCAGGCAAAATTGTTAACCATTTGTAGCCCCACAGGCGAAAACATATACCTCTTTTAGCGCCGCAGATAAAAAATTACTATTTTCGTGTAGCAGGCAAAGTGTTATTATTTATAGCGCCACGCAGGCAGAATTCATAGCGCCGCGAGCAATAATTATTTCTGTCGGGCGACATCTGGGGGGGGGGGAGCATGAGCCCCCAATGGTCCTCTCTGCCCCCCCCCCCATCGGGCTACGCCACTGCAGTACACATAGCCGTACGCTCTCTCCGTTCCAGCAGGCTGCGCAGGTACAGTTGACGGCGTGGACGCGCAGCAGGCCGCTCTCGATGAGCTGGAGCAGAGGCCGACCGTCGGCCGCCTTGATGGTGCGCTTCCAGTCCTTGCATTGGCCCTTCCCGGCGAACGTCTCGAACTCCGTGGGAGTGAACTTCTGCCGGTGGGCAACGATAGACCGACCTCGGTTGCCTGGAAAGAGCAGAGCAACTCATTGATTGACTGACTTATGCAGCTGCACGTAGGCAACTTAGATGGACACACAGAGGTACAAGTGGACACGGACGCAGCAACGATTTCCAAATTACCGATACTTCAACATTCGATCTGATTCGACAGAATATCTCCTACACAACTCAGATCCAGTCGATCCTTCAGTTCTGTCTAGGTCACCTCAGGCGATCCTTCACGCGGTCTTCTTGGTAGGGGACCCCACAATGTACTGTCACTGTAGAGAACTATGTGTACACTGTCACTCACCAGAGCCGAACTTGTCGAGGTGTAGTTCTCCCTTGAGACAGCTACAGGTGACGGGCAGCGTTCCCTCCGTCTTCAGGGCGAACTGCACCCTGCAAAACAGCATGGGTTTAGGAGGGGGGGGGGGGAGAGTGGCCATATTACCCATTTGACCGCGCTATAATACGACTACACGCACTGCTCTCTCAGCCACTCGGGATTGGGGTGCTCGTCGCCGTCGCACTCGTCCATTGCCGTGCCGTCCACCTTGCGCGCCACCCTGTCGCCAGTGTCGGAATCGGGTCGGAGAAGGCCCGAGTCGTCCAGATTGCCGGTCAAGCCTGCGTACGTAGACAAACGAATGTGATGTCAGTCCTTACGTCGCACACCAACGGCCACACGGTCCGAGAAAAAAGACACCAGAGCTCGACGCTTCCAGTGTGCTCAACGAGCTCGTGGTCTTCTCGTCGTCTTCGCCGCCCGAAGGTGCCGCCGCCGGCAACGACGACGACAAATTCGCCGTTTCGCTGCAAATTGAGTCTTTCGCATGGTGCGGCCAAGAATCAGATGCACGCCAACCCACAACAACTACCACACCCCGTCGGACTTGCAGCACCAGCGAAAGACGCCACGCCGACTGTTTCCGAGGGAAGGAGGCCGCCTTCTGCACCCGTGTCCTCCTCACGGCCAATGCTTTCGTCCCCTGGCAAAGGTCCCCAACAAAATGGTAACGCCGGCGACAAACGGAGCCCACAACCAACCATAGAACTGCACCTGGGGCTTGGTAGACTTGAATCCGATCACCGGAAGAGGTTAGCAGGAAGTATGTCTTTCGGTCGGACTGCATTGAGGTTTCACTATGGTCTCCGGCCGCCAACCGCGCTTCCACTTCTGACGGCTCGGGCTGCGAAGCCGCCCGTCCAAACAAGTCGCCAGAAGCAGAAGCACCTTCCGCTCGATGCTCTTCACTGTCGCCGCTCATCGAGTGCAAATGACTGAACAAAGTCTGCCACAGCGAAGTTCCGCCCTCCGACTGACTGACTGACTGGCTGGCTCTCTTCGACTACTCAGCCTGTTTTAGCTCTACGACGACCCTTCGGCGTGGTATTTTGTATTGGGGTTCCCGAGTGGAAGTCGATAAAGTGCATGTATCCACGCACGGAACAATCCCATCGCGCGAAAGATGAAACTCATACGGCTAGTCTAGTCAGTCGTTAGATTCTCAGAGTAAGAAGTGTGCGTGTTTGTCAACGGGTTTTCATGGTGCGCGATCGGTTTAGTCTGCTTCCACTTTCCAGTGTGAACGAAACGAGCCCACCAACATAACTCGTCCTGCGTCTATTTTCGTGACGAATACATTATGTCCATTGCCTGCTGACTTCGTCGGCGCACGCAAACACCTGTAGGCAACATTGGCGACTTCACATCCCTGTTTGTATTCGTTCTTTCATTCGCGTTATGGGTAGTTCATGTGGCCGTCATTTACTTCTATAATCCTTTTTTGCGGGCGAAGTGTCGTTTCGGCGCATTACGAGACTCGAGTTTGAACGACGAGATTACCGTAGTTTGAACTCTTTTGAATTGGCTTTCTTGTTCTTGAGTGGTTGACGTGCTGGCTAGTAAGTACCTACGTGATTGTTTACCACGAAAGGCCATCCAATTCAGCGGTGTAGTCATCGCTGCCTCTGCGCCACATTGACGTTCGACCATAGACGCGTTACAGAGCCTCTATCCAGTCCCGTGTATAATATGCTCTGCGCTATGACCACGCTGACCACCTTTGTCGTTGCCGACTTCTCCCTTCCCCTTCTCGTTCCGTTTCGCTGTGGCCCAGCTCAACCTAGGGTGGGGGAGCGCCTGCATTTGTGTGCGTTGTGGGGGAGTGGTGGGGGGGGGGACTATCTTGTGCGGCGCCGTGTCCGGGCGTAAACGCATGGTGTGACGACAGCGGACAGACACAGCCGGAGCGCGCTGGCTGACAGCGCAGCGCTGTTCTGTGTCAGGCCCCTCGTGACTAGTTAGACTGAGTCATCGCCTTTGCTGCCTTGTTGCGTTCCCACTGCTGCTACGCTACAGTTGACAAAGACCTTGCTTTCGCTTCGCCGTCTCTTCTAGTGGTGTCGTCAGGCCGCTACGCTGTTGCGAAAGCGAATTGGTGAACCAAAATGGTGTACGGGTGTGGAAATCGAACCGTCAAATTCTTGGTCTTCTTCTTCAACTCGCTCATAGCGGTTAGTTGGCCGAGTGTTTGTCCGAAGCCCGGTTGTGCCGCAGAAAGCGTGTATGTCCTTGCCAGGTCGCCGGACTTGTCGTCTGCGGCGTATCGATTTGGGCTGCGTCGAACGCGAACAGCTTCCTGGAGACCTTGAAGAAGAACGCCGTGGATGTGGAGCACGTCGCCCTGCTGAACGAACCGGGACGGGTGCGACGAATGCTCTTTGTGCCGGCGTTCAAGTAGGTACATAGAAGAGGAGACTTGCGTTTGTCTCGTTTCAGTTCACGTCGACCTTCTGGGTGTTGGCCGGAGTGGGCCTTCTTCTCTTCCTGGTCGGCTTCTTGGGCTGTGCCGGCGCCTGCTGCGAGAACTCGCTGCTGCTAGGCCTGGTGAGTAACAGTATAATCGTCAAAGAAACAATTTGCTTGCAATGAAGAAAGAAAGACAGTAATTGGTGTTGTTCGTTGCAGTACTTCCTGGTGGTGCTGGTGCTGTTCGTGGTCCAGTTGGCGGCGACGGTGCTGGCCATCTGGAAGCGCGACGAGTTCCACGACACGCTGAGGGACAACCTGCTCAAGGCGCAGGCGGCGGCCAAGAACCAGACGGCCTTTCTGCGCGCCTTTGAAGAGCAGTACCACTGCTGCGGTGTGGCCGGCGCCACCCCGAAGCACCCCTGCAAGGGCCTGCCCGAAACCTCCAAGACGAAGGTGTGTAGTACAGCACAGCATGGAGCGCTGTTCGCCCCAGGAAGCAGAAACATTCAGGAAAGTTCCCCCCTGCTGGGGGGTAAGGACAGGTGAATTTGTTCGTCCTTATGAAGACTGATGATGAACAGGCTGTGTATCTCAGATGACTTCGGGCCCTCTTCTACACGAACAAATTCAGCGTGCTCTGTTCACACGCACGGAGCTTATCACGTACGCACAACGTACATGCGGCAAACGCACTCTACCACTATCAACACGCGTGTGTATCTTCAGTGCCTGCCACCGCATTTCATACAACACAATGTCCGCACTCAGCGCAACGTACGCAAGGGTGACGGACCCCATGGCTAACTCCCACTTTGACCGCTCAGCCATGCATGCAAGTAGATGGCTTCACCTGCTAACAGAGCTTCTGGAGGTACTAGGGAGGTATTAACGGTGGCAAATGCACATTCTGCACCAATGCTGGGTAAGCGATTTGCAGTACACAAACGACAAATACAGACCCATACTTAGTGAGAGTTGGGCACCCTTATACAGAGCACGCTGAATTTGTTCGTGTAGAAGAGGGCCCGAAGTCATCTGAGATACACAGCCTGTTCATCATCAGTCTTCATAAGGACGAACAAATTCACCTGTCCTTACCCCCCAGCAGGGGGGAACTTTCCTGAAATACACACCCTGTCCATGTCCACAGAGTGGACACCTTCAGTGGGGGGGGGGGGGCATAGAGCAGGTTTGCTGCGAGGCTATATAGACAGGTCTGCTTTGACTGGAACAGGTCTGGCCACAGGAGGTTAGATGCACAGACAGGTCCGGCCACAGGAGGTTGGACGCACAGACAGGTCTGGACACAGGAGGTTGGATGCACAGACAGGTCTGGCTTCAGGAGGTTGGATGCACAGACAGCTATACGACTATACAAATTACGATTTCGTCATAATGTCATTCTGTCACCCACCACCCTTCTAGAATCCACTCACAACACCTCCAATACATACATATTTTGTATGCCCCAGATCCGTACTGCCAGGAGCCGTGCCCCGGATCCGTACGACGTGACCTTTGCCACCGCGTAACTTGTTAGCGAGACGACTTAGAAAGATGAAATGTTTTACACTTTAGTTCGCCCCATGGTGCTCTTTGGTAGATCCGGATCCGTACCCGACCAGACTTTTGCCACCTTGTATCTTTTTACCCAAACGACCTAGGAAGATGCAATGTTCTACACTATTGATCACCCTATAGTGTATTTTGGGGGAGCACTTCGATTGGCGCCCCAGCGTGCACCAGTAGAGCTCGGCTGTCTTGAGCCGAGCCCCGGATCCGTACCCGACTGGACTTTTGCCACCTTGTATCTATTTACTCAAACGACCTAGGAAGATGCAATGTTCTACACTTTTGATCACCATATAGTGTATTTTGGGGGAGCACTTCGATTGGCGCTCCAGCCTGCACCAGTAGAGCTCGGCCGTCTTGAGCCGAGCCCCGGATCCGTACCCGACTGGACCTTTGCCACCTTGTATCTTTTTACTCAAACGACCTAGGAAGATGCAATGTTCTACACTTTTGATCACCTTATAGTGTATTTTGGGGGAGCACTTCAATTGGCGCCCCAGCATGCACCAGTAGAGCTCGGCCATCTTGAGCCGAGCCCCGGATCCGTACCCGACTGGACTTTTGCCACCTTGTATCTTTTTACTCAAACGACCTAGTAAGATGCAATGTTCTACACTTTTGATCACCTTATAGTGTATTTTGGGGGAGCACTTCAATTGGCGCCCCAGCGTGCACCAGTAGAGCTCGGCTGTCTTGAGCCGAGCCCCGGATCCGTACCCGACTGGACTTTTGCCACCTTGTATCTATTTACTCAAACGACCTAGGAAGATGCAATGTTCTACACTTTTGATCACCATATAGTGTATTTTGGGGGAGCACTTCGATTGGCGCTCCAGCCTGCACCAGTAGAGCTCGGCCGTCTTGAGCCGAGCCCCGGATCCGTACCCGACTGGACCTTTGCCACCTTGTATCTTTTTACTCAAACGACCTAGGAAGATGCAATGTTCTACACTTTTGATCACCTTATAGTGTATTTTGGGGGAGCACTTCGATTGGCGCCCCAGCGTGCACCAGTAGAGCTCGGCTGTCTTGAGCCGAGCCCCGGATCCGTACCCGACTGGACTTTTGCCACCTTGTATCTTTTTACTCAAACGACCTAGGAAGATGCAATGTTCTACACTTTTGATCACCTTATAGTGTATTTTGGGGGAGCACTTCAATTGGCGCCCCAGCATGCACCAGTAGAGCTCGGCGTATACTACTTCGGCCAATTTTTTGATCGGGGCCTACGACCGCAATACTCAACCGATCTCTCTGATTTTTTAACATAATAAATGCGGTTAGTGGGCGGTTCTAACGAGCCATCAACAGCTCTCCTATCTACTACCGTTCCCGAGAACGAGGCCGAAAACCTGACAGTGTGATGAAGATTGATGAATTTTTCGACAGTTTTTGTTTAATATCTCGGAAACCACTCAACCGATTGGGCTGAAATTTTAGCACAATACTTCTTGTTACTATGAACATCTATGGTGAAAATTTCAGCCCGATCGGTTAAGTCTACCTATATGACGTAGTACTAACCCGTAGTCCCCGGAGGCGCACTGGCCCCCGGCCGAACAAATTGGGTTGAGCGCTGACGCGCTCAACCCGATGTTGCCACAGAAACATGTGTACCGCACAGAATAATTGCTCCCTCCCCACTCCAAATCGCCTCACCCTCGAATAGTGTATCCCCTCCTAAGTGGAGGTTGAAATAATACCCCCCGGCTCCATAGTACCCCCCCCCCCCCCCCCTTGGTCACTACTGGTATACTACCTGCTTACTATAAGATTTGATGGTACTAGTAAAATTACTGTATGGACCTAGCATTTACAAAGCCCTCGCCCTCTAATCAGCTCCCACACTCTAATAGTACCCCCTCATAGAGAGGTGGGGGGGGGGGGGGTGGAATAGCCAACCCCCGGGTGTTTCTGACTTACGGTACAAACTATCCTCCAACCGTCTCTTAGGGCTGCTTCGACCGCATCTGGGAAGGGCTGACCACGGCGGGCGTCTTCGCCGTCGGCGTCTCCGTGGTCGTTCTCGTCATCGAGGTGAGTGCGCCCATTCAGCGTCGCCGATTAGTGTGCGCGTGTAACACGGTCGAATTGCAGTTCATGGCCATGCTCTTCTCCTGCATCCTGTTCCGCGCCTTCCGCGAGCGCGGCTACTACTACGAGCAGGCGGCCAGCTGAGTGGGAGGAAGCAGCGCCTTCCGTCGACGAGACCTACCAACGCACTACCGTTTCTTTTCCTTTTGTTGGTTGTTTCCCGGGTTTAACTCTTGTTCGCGCGTTGTTTTGTCGCATTCCTTCGCCCTGCAGAAATGTTCAGTTGCGGTAAGTCTCGGCCAGTCAGCCAAATGGAATAATCTACAGTAGACTTGAATTACCGCCAAGTGTGAACTTAAACTTTGGTCGGCGCTGTTTTGTGAGCTTCTACTTCGAACATGCAACAGGTTCTCGCTTTGTTCATTCAGAGTGGTCTGCTGAGCCGGTAGGTTGCTCTTGAGTGACTGGCTTGCCCCTTTTTGGTTGTACGAAGAACTGTGTAAGTCCAGTCCAATCGTTGCCTTTTCCGCATATCAGCGCAAGCGATAATACAGTGTACTTATACGGCGGGTTATGTGAATGGATGGTCTCGCTTTTGTCTGCTTGTGATTTCGCTCTTCTTGGCTTCCTCTGCGCTGTCCCTGAATTACCGCTACAGCCTCTGCGCGGTTCAATGCTCGATTACTCCTGAGTTTCGTTTGTTTGTTATTGTCGGCTGTTGATGGCAGGTCGTTTGAGTACCCCCGTATCCAGCGAATATCTAAGCGAGAAAATCGAGTGGGTCATTTGTAGTGGTTAATAGCCGGACGGAAGTTGCAAGAGGAATAATTGCGTAGAAATGGCCCGCCAAGAGTTCTCACTGGATAGAGGGAGAGGCGCAGCCGGCAAGAAATCGATTTCGCCCTGTAGCTGCAGTAGTTCTAGGCTTGTTGATAAAGCTCGCGGTACATTCGGCGCTGCGAAGGTAGCGAATGCGCTGGAGGTTCGCACACATTACGTTCGACTCGCAATTCAGCGGCCCTTTGCCCGAGGCAGACTCTTAGGACGCTGCCAAATAGAGCCCGTTCCAAACCGCCAGTGCGCACTGCTTCCGCTGCCATAGGATCGTTAGGTGACAGCAGAGCTGTTTGCTCCTCTGCTTTGCGGTTCTCTGCTCCAGCGGCGGCCGCAGAGGTCAGGGGAATCCAAGAATGGTAGCTGGCGCTAGCAATCGCTGCATCAAAGCAGCGTTCTTCCTCGTCAATTTTGCTTCCTTCGTGAGTGACGTTCTCTTCTAGCCGATCTTATGCTTACGCTACGCGGCGAACCGATGTCGCCTTCTCCTCACTGCAGTTGAGCGGCGCTGTTCTTCTCGTGGGCGCCATCTGGATACGTGTCGACAATGAGTTCCAGCGACAATTTGGCAAGGCTCTAGCCGAGGCGGGAGCGTCCTCCGTTCAACTTCATCAGGTAGACAGCAGCGACGCTGTCCAATCGTACTTGCACCAGCACCCGGGAAACTCCAGGTCTACCTGTTGCTGTATCTGGTCGCATTGAGCGGCGCTCTGCTGTGCGCCACCGGCCTATTGGGTTGCTGCGGCGCTTGCTGTGAGAACACCTGTCTCCTGGGGCTGGTAAGTATGCGCAGCAACGACAAAGCAGCTGCGACAGTGGTGGTTGCTACAGTGGCGTAGCCAGGATTGACAAGTGGGAGGGGCAAAAAATTTTGGGGAGGGCAAAATTCTTTAGCTGTTCGTTGAGCGCTACCGGGTGCAAAATGAGAGCGCTGGTAAAATCTTGCTATTTAAAACGAAGCAGGCAAAATATTCACTTTTATAGCGCCACAGGCAAAAATTCTTTCTATTTTAGTGCCGCAGGCGAAAATTTTTACTAAATGTAGTCCCGTAGGCTAAAACTTCCATTATTTATAGTGCCGCAGGCGAACATTTTTATATTTATAATGCCGCAGGCGAAAATTTTTACTAAATATAGTCCCGCAGGCGAAAACTTGCATTATTTATAGCGCCGCAGGCGAAAATTTTTATTATTTATAATGCCGCAGGCGAAAATTTTTACTAATTACAGCGCCGCAGGCGAAAATTTTTCTCTTTCTGGCCATCTGGGGGGGGGGCAAAGCCAGCATTTGGGGGGGGGGACATTTGCCCCGATTGCTCCCCCCTGGCTACGCCACTGGGTTGCTATCGTTTCATAACTTTGGAGTCGATTCAGTTCTTCGCCATCGTTCTGTCGCTGTTCATTGTGAAGATCGCGGCCTGCTCCTTCGTCGTCATCAAGAAGGATACGGTAATTTGCTTGCGGAAATTGAAACAACTTGTTTTCCATTAGGCATGCTATGCTTTGGTTAGCTTCGCGACGACATGATCGACTGGTGGCGTGCGGCGATACTTCGACGCTACAACGAGGGCGGCGAGGCCAATAAAGGGTTGCGCAAGGAGTTGGACAACCTACACTCCAAGGTGTCAATGGACTGTCGAATTGTGTCTACAGATCCATATAACACAGGATTCTTCTTTCATCCTTTTCACTCTGTTCCAGTATCAATGCTGCGGCGCAGAGGGTTGCGAAAACGAAGAGGAAGATCATTTGCTGGGGGAGTGTTGCAACGTTTCTTGGGAGGATCCATCGGTAGGCAATGCGGTGGTCGTGTGTCATGCATCAGGAATGGTTATGCATTCTCAATCCACTCAAGCACCACTGAGACATCTGCAGCTCAAGTCAAACACCATTGGCGCAACTGCACTCCACTCAAACACCACTGAGACATCTGCAGCTCTAGTTAAACACCACTGAGACATCTGCAGTTCCACTCGAATACCATTGAGACATCTTCAGCTCCACTCAAACACCACTGGCTCCAGATAAACACCACTGAGACATCTGCAGTGCCACTAAAATACTACGGAGACATCTGCAGCTCCACTCAAACACGACTGAGACATCTGCAGCTCCACTCAAACACCACAGACATCTGCAGCTCCACTCAAGTACCACTGAGAATCTGCAGCTGCACTCAAACACCACTGAGACTACCACTGAAACATATGCAGCTCCACTCAAACACCACTGAGACATCTGCAGCTCCACTCAAACACCACTGAGGCATCTGCAGCTCAAGTCAAACAACACCATTTGCGCATCTGCACTCCACTCAAACACCACTTGAGACACCTGCAGTGCCACTCAAATACCATTGAGAAATCTGCAGTTCCACTCAAATACCATTGAGACATCTTCAGCTCCACTCAAACACCACTGGCTCCAGATAAACACCACTGAGACATCTGCAGTGCCACTAAAATACTACGGAGACATCTGCAGCTTCACTCAAACACCACTGAGACATCTGCAGCTCCACTCAAACACCACAGACATCTGCAGTTCCACTCAAGTACCACTGAGAATCTGCAGCTGCACTCAAACACCACTGAGACTACCACTGAAACATCTGCAGCTCCACTCAAACACCACTGAGACATCTGCAGCTCAAGTCAAACACCATTTGCGCATCTGCACTCCACTCAAACACCACTTGAGACACCTGCAGTGCCACTCAAATACCATTGAGACATCTGCAGCTCTACTCAAACACCACTGAGACATCTGCAGCTCCACTCAAGCGCCACTGAGACATCTGCTGTTCCACTCAAATGCCACTGAGACATCAGCAGCTTCACTCAAACACCACTGAGACATCTGCAGCTCCACTCAAACAGCACAGACATCTGCAGTTCCATTCAAACGCCACTGAGACATCTGCAGCTCCATTCAAATATCACTGATACATCTGCAGCTCCATTCAAACTCCACTGAGGCATCTTCAGCGCCACTCAAACACCACTGAGACATCTGCAGTTCCACCCAAACACTACTAATACACCACTGAGAAATCTGCAGCTACACTCAAACACCACTGCGACATCAGCAGCTCCACTCAAACACCACAGACATCTGCAGTTCCACTCAAGTACCACTGAGAATCTGCAGCTGAACTCAAACACCACTGAGACTACCACTGAAACATATGCAGCTCCACTCAAACACCACTGAGACATCTGCAGCTCCACTCAAACACCACTGAGACATCTGCAGCTCAAGTCAAACACCATTTGCACATCTGCACTCCACTCAAACACCACTTGAGACACCTGCAGTGCCACTCAAATACCATTGAGACATCTGCAGCTCCACTCAAACACCTCAGAGATCTGCAGCTCCACTCAAGCGCCACTGAGACATCTGCTGTTCCACTCAAATGCCACTGAGACATCAGCAGCTTCACTCAAACACCACTGAGACATCTGCAGCTCCACTCAAACAGCACAGACATCTGCAGTTCCATTCAAACACCACTGAGACATCTGCAGCTCCATTCAAATACCACTGATACATCTGCAGCTCCATTCAAACTCCACTGAGGCATCTTCAGCGCCACTCAAGCACCACTGAGACATCTGCAGTTCCACCCAAACACTACTAATACACCACTGAGAAATCTGCAGCTACACTCAAACACCACTGCGACATCAGCAGCTCCACTCAAACACCACAGACATCTGCAGTTCCACTCAAGTACCACTGAGATTCTGCAGCTGCACTCAAACACCACTGAGACTACCACTGAAACATATGCAGCTCCACTCAAACACCACTGAGACATCTGCAGCTCCACTCAAACACCACTGAGACATCTGCAGCTCAAGTCAAACACCATTTGCACATCTGCACTCCACTCAAACACCACTTGAGACACCTGCAGTGCCACTCAAATACCATTGAGACATCTGCAGTTCCACTCAAATACCATTGAGACATCTTCAGCTCCACTCAAACACCACTGGCTCCAGATAAACACCACTGAGACATCTGCAGTGCCACTAAAATACTACGGAGACACCTGCAGCTCCACTCAAACACCACTGAGACATCTGCAGCTCCACTCAAACACCACAGACATCTGCAGTTCCAGTCAAGTACCACTGAGAATCTGCAGCTGCACTCAAACACCACTGAGACTACCACTGAAACATATGCAGCTCCACTCAAACACCACTGAGACATCTGCAGCTCCACTCAAACACCACTGAGACATCTGCAACTCAAGTCAAACACCATTTGCGCATCTGCACTCCACTCAAGCACCACTTGAGACACCTGCAGTGCCACTCAAATACCATTGAGACATCTGCTGTTCCACTCAAATACCATTGAGACATCTTCAGCTCCACTCAAACACCACTGGATTCAGATAAACACCACTGAGACATCTGCAGTGACACTAAAATACTACAGATACATCTGCAGCTCCACTCAAGCACCACTGAGACATCTGCAGCTCCACTCAAACACCACAGACATCTGCAGTTCCACTCAAGTACCACTGAGAATCTGCAGCTGCACTCAAACACCACTGAGACTACCACTGAAACATCTGCAGCTCCACTCAAACACCACTGAGACATCTGCAGCTCCACTCAAACACCACTGAGACATCTGCAGCTCAAGTCAAACACCATTTGCGCATCTGCACTCCACTCAAACACCACTTGAGACACCTGCAGTGCCACTCAAATACCATTGAGACATCTGCAGCTCCACCCAAACACCACTGAGACATCTGCAGCTCCATTCAAATACCACTGATACATCTGCAGCTCCATTCAAACTCCACTGAGGCATCTTCAGCGCCACTCAAACACCACTGAGACATCTGCAGTTCCACCCAAACACTACTAATACACCACTGAGAAATCTGCAGCTACACTCAAACACCACTGCGACATCAGCAGCTCCACTCAAACACCACAGACATCTGCAGTTCCACTCAAGTACCACTGAGATTCTGCAGCTGCACTCAAACACCACTGTGACTACCACTGAAACATATGCAGCTCCACTCAAACACCACTGAGACATCTGCAGCTCCACTCAAACACCACTGAGACATCTGCAGCTCAAGTCAAACACCATTTGCACATCTGCACTCCACTCAAACACCACTTGAGACACCTGCAGTGCCACTCAAATACCATTGAGACATCTGCAGTTCCACTCAAATACCATTGAGACATCTTCAGCTCCACTCAAACACCACTGGCTCCAGATAAACACCACTGAGACATCTGCAGTGCCACTAAAATACTACGGAGACACCTGCAGCTCCACTCAAACACCACTGAGACATCTGCAGCTCCACTCAAACACCACAGACATCTGCAGTTCCAGTCAAGTACCACTGAGAATCTGCAGCTGCACTCAAACACCACTGAGACTACCACTGAAACATATGCAGCTCCACTCAAACACCACTGAGACATCTGCAGCTCCACTCAAACACCACTGAGACATCTGCAACTCAAGTCAAACACCATTTGCGCATCTGCACTCCACTCAAGCACCACTTGAGACACCTGCAGTGCCACTCAAATACCATTGAGACATCTGCTGTTCCACTCAAATACCATTGAGACATCTTCAGCTCCACTCAAACACCACTGGCTCCAGATAAACACCACTGAGACATCTGCAGTGCCACTAAAATACTACGGATACATCTGCAGCTCCACTCAAGCACCACTGAGACATCTGCAGCTCCACTCAAACACCACAGACATCTGCAGTTCCACTCAAGTACCACTGAGAATCTGCAGCTGCACTCAAACACCACTGAGACTACCACTGAAACATCTGCAGCTCCACTCAAACACCACTGAGACATCTGCAGCTCCACTCAAACACCACTGAGACATCTGCAGCTCAAGTCAAACACCATTTGCGCATCTGCACTCCACTCAAACACCACTTGAGACACCTGCAGTGCCACTCAAATACCATTGAGACATCTGCAGCTCCACCCAAACACCACTGAGACATCTGCAGCTCCACTCAAACACCTCAGAGATCTGCAGCTCCACTCAAGCGCCACTGAGACATCTGCTGTTCCACTCAAATGCCACTGAGACATCAGCAGCTTCACTCAAACACCACTGAGACATCTGCAGCTCCACTCAAACAGCACAGACATCTGCAGTTCCATTCAAACACCACTGAGACATCTGCAGCTCCATTCAAATACCACTGATACATCTGCAGCTCCATTCAAACTCCACTGAGACATCTGCAGTGCCACTAAAATACTACGGAGACATCTGCAGCTCCACTCGAGCACCACTGAGCCATCTGCAGCTACACTCAAACACCACTGCGACATCAGCAAAACAGCCTAGCCATGGTGTCTTCCTATTTAGAGGGAGGGTTGTGTCAAGAAGGCCTTCAGAGAACTGAGCGATTATGCCACCGTCGTCTTCGTCGTTCTCATTGGAGCGCTGGCATTGGAGGTAATCGGCCAGGAGTCAACAGAGCGATTCCGTGGTCTTTGTCTGTTGACTAAGGTCACCAACTGCCTTTTCAGTTCCTGGCAATGGCGGCGACGTGCGTCCTTTGCGGCGCATTTAGAAAGGCACCCTACGGATACACCTATTACAGAGCAGCCTGAAACGAAGTCCCAGCGACCAATCAATCCATTGACGAGCATTGCGATACTTACATACCTTAAGTTTAGATGTCGAGTCTGGTCTGATGGTGTACATATTCATGGACGACACTTAATGAGTGCACCCCTTTTACTGACTGCGTGCACCCCTTTTACTGACTGAGTGCACCCAACGTGAATCTGGCCGGCGTCTAGAATTACTGACTGCGTGCACCCCACAAAATTACTGACTGCGTGCACCGATGTCTTTGAAGACAATGCAATCGACACTTACCGCAAGAGGCCAAAGGTCTTGGAAGACTTGACCCTTTATCAGTTGATCAGTTGGTACGATCGGGTTTCGTTTGACACAAAAGGTGCGCAGTTGCTTCCACTGCTTGACGAGAGTGGCAAACTTCGGAAGAGGCGTCAATTCAAATGCATTAGAACTTCGTACATAAGCATGAGCACGGATGACTATTACTACTCGCTGGTTTTGTTGCACTATGCTCACAGAACAGAGAAGCAGCTGCTTGAAGGCTTTGACTCCGCAAGGCAATCTTTTGAAGCAAAGCAACCCAAGATGAATTTTGATAACTTGTCGAACGACTCATTTGTTAGTGAAGTGCTGGAGGCTGCAAAACGACTGAAGCTCAACCAAGTTCTCTTGGAAGAAAATGACGCCTCTGAAACCGACCCTGGCAATCCCATTCTGTTTCACAATGACAGCACATTTACTGAGAATGGTGACACTTTCCGTACCAACGACCAAATTGCTGATGCTGCCGATCAAACCCAAGATGACGTTATTGTCACATCTGGAGAAGACCAACTGTGGCACAGTCTGACAACATCAACAGAAACGTTTAGCGTTGAAGATGCTGTCAATTCTCTCTCAAAAGACCAACGACGCTGTCTTAAATATATTCGACGAAATATTAATTCGTCCAAACAGATCATGATCGCGATATTTGGCAATGCTGGCACTGGAAAGTCCCACTTTTTGAGAGTGTTGGCTGAATGCTTGAAAGTGATGTACAGTGAGTTTCCTGGCCATGACCCTGTAATAACTGGCGCCTATACTGGTCTAGCGGCAAAGAATATTGGAGGCCACACTCTTCATTCGCTTCTGAAACTGCCAATCACTAAGAAGGACAGAGACGGTTCACTGTTGTACTATCCCCTTAGCCAGAAAGTTATGTCACTTGTGAAAGAAAAACTCGGTCAAAAGAAATTCTTTATAATTGACGAAATTAGCATGGTTGGATTGACGACCTTTCAAAATGTGCACAGACGTCTTTCAGAGATATATCAGAATGACAACAGTGGAATGAACAGTGACCCATTTGGTGGAATGAACGTGATTGTGGCTGGAGACTTCTTCCAATTGCCACCTATAAAAGAAGAAATGTGCTTCAACCACCCATTGTTTGAAAACTTTGACTTCATTTGGCTCGAAGAGAACATGCGACAGAAGCAAGACAAGCCCTGGTGTCAGCTGCTCGACAGAGTAAAGGTTGGCCAATTGAAAGATGGAGATTTGGAGACACTTATGCAACGCGTGCGATCAAAGGAAGCTTTGGCAGAAATTGACGTGACCATGCGCCTTTATCCAAAAATTAGACAAGTCGAAGCTTTTAACAGTGAAAGGCAACGACAACTAGACGCTCCGACCGAAGTATTCCAAGCTACGGACATCTACTCACTTAATGACATTGCCAGTGGATGCTCGGCCGATCCAAAGCACGTCCCAAAAGATGATCGTGACGCAGGAGGCCTTCTAAAGAAGCTTGAAGTGTCTGTGGGAACAAAGGTGATGCTGACAAGAAACTTATGCTTCGATCTAGTCAATGGTGACACAGGAAAAGTTTCCAAGTTCCAGAGAGACGAAAATGGGCACATAACTTGCATAGCTGTGCAATTTGACAATCTAGAGATTGGCAGTGAGCTCCAAGAGGAAGATGGCTGTATACCAATTGAAAGAATCGAGACTGAGTACAATCACTTTGGCAGGTTCATTGCTAGAACTCAGTTCCCCCTTATACCGGCGTGGGCAGTGACAATTCACAAATCTCAAGGAATGAGCCTTTCGTCAGCTGCTGTTCATATTGGAAACGAGATATTTCAATCGGCACAGATTTATGTCGCGCTTAGTCGGGTTAGAAGCTTGACTGGACTTTTCATAGAACATTGTCCAAAGAGTTGCATCAAGATTAGTAGAATGTCACCCAGAAAAGATGTGACGGAATGGGCGATAAAGGCAAGAAACAAGTGGACGGTGCTCAAATCCAAAATTGATTCTACTGAACACTGAAATAATGGACTAACACTGGCATAGTATTCAGGAAACACTGATACGACATTGTTCGACACACTGACGTATGATTTTAGAAACACTGACAAGAAAATCGTGTTATCTACTACAGTATGTCCCACTCGCTGACACAACTAGACCTCCACACCTAAGGTACGAATATGCTTACCGTTCTTTTCTGCGAATTGATGTGCAACAACCTATGGGTGTTGCTTCAGAAATTGCGCTCCTTGACGTCACGACTGAACACGTCCCGACTTCTACCGACAATTCTCCACCAACCTGTTCGTTTGAAGCCTCAGTACGACTTCGAATAATATGTCTGCGACGCAGCGGTTATCCCGTCGGCTGTTCCTCACCAACTCGTACGTTCTTACAAACGCCACGTTTGGCTTGATACTAACAATGTCATTGCGTACACGCGCACGGTAATCGCTGTTCAGAATCGGATGACAGAGCGTTGGCCCACAACAACCGGCACTGTACATTATGGGCCTCCGTCACTGCTGCTGAAGTCTGGAAATTTCATATGTCAACAACGCAGGTTACCTCGTTTGATTGTATGCTCAGTGAAATTAACAGAGGTACACATACAACACACGTTTAGGTTCAGACGGTAGAGCGCTGGTCCACAACTACAGTCAGGGCCTCAGTCATTGCTGCTACCGTCTGAAAACTCCATACGTCAAGAGCGCAGGTATTTTCCTTGTCTGTTGCACTGCAGTTTCAAAGGATTTTTCTGGAACTTCAACATGCCGTGTGTTTCAGAGGATCTAGTCGCAGTGGAGTGGAGGAGCAAGAGGACAAGGAATGATAAGAAGAACAAGGAGTAAAGCATGAGAAAGAAAGCCTATGACGACCGTTACTGTTGACTGATGTCTGTTGCCTATTGTACTTGCGTCGTTCGTTGTTTAGTCTGTGTGTCCATGCCATTTCCGAAGAAATTTCGCCGCCAACTCACAATACGCAAAAGTCGGTTTCCGACAATTCTTCAACAAAATACCTCGAAATTGTAACTATTAAAAACTGTAGGGTTGTGTCGCGTAATTTTAGTGGCGTACGGCCTTTCCATTTCTGCATTCAGGTTCTTCAAAATAGGACGTTCTATTTTTGTAAATTTAAGGAATTGTGACAAACAATAGCATAGTTCTACCCAATTCCACATTTGCAAACCTTTTCCTTTGTGTTACAAATTATTAGCGGTCTATGCCCTTGCCTTTTCTGAGGAAATTTCGCCACTAGCTCACCAGACGAAAAACTCGTTTTTAATATTTTCGTATTTCAACTGTGAATATCTCGAAATTGCAGTCTTTAACAACTGTAAATCTATGTCACAAATTCTTGCTGCCGTACGGCTTTACTATTTCGGCGCTCACTTTCATCAATAAAAGTCGTTCAATTTTCGTCAATTTATGAAATTCTGACAAATTATCGCGTATTTCTATGAAATTCCACATTTGCAAAAATTTTCTTTTGTGTTACAAATTATCCGCGGTCTATGCCCTTGCCATTTCTGAAGAAATTTCACCTCTAGCTCATCAGACGAAATAGTCGATTTTTGACATTTTTAAATTTTAATTACGAATATCTCGAAAATGCGAAATTAGCAACACAAACGGACATCGGATCCGTACTCAGCGACCTCGACACTACTTGACCACACATGTCACATCATTTACTTCGGTGCCACGGACGGACACACACACACACACACACACACAGACAGACAGACATTGTCAACCGTATATATACACCTCGCCGCGCTGAGGCGCGGCGAAAAAAATCCAGCCCCCCCCCCCCCCATCCACAGCAAGCTGTAGAAAACTCTACGCAGTCAAACTTGCACAGGTCAATGTCTTGGCACATCTCATGCCATTTTTTCGCCGCGCCTCAGCGCGGCGAGGTGTATATATACGGATGACAATGTCTGTCTGTCTGTGTGTGTGTGTGTGTGTGGGCCCGCCCGGGGGGCCGAAGAAAGAAAAGGGGCGGAAGGGGCGAAGGAGGGGCAAGGGCGCGGGGGACGGGACCGATATCCGTTTGTGTTGCTAATTTCGAATTTTCGAGATATTCGCAATTAAAATTCCAAAATGTCGAAAATCGACTTTTTCGTCTGATGAGCTAGAACTGAAATTTCTTCAGAAACGGAAAGGGCATAGACAGAGAATAATTTTTAAAACAAAACAAAATTTTTGCAAATGTGAAATTTGATAGAAATACGCGATTATTTGTCCGAATTCCACAAATTGACAAAAATAGAACGTCATTTATTGACGAATATAAATGCAGAAATAGTAAGGCCGTATGTCAATAAGAATTTGTGATGTAGTTTTACAGTTTAAATAAATTGCAATTTCGACATATTTTGAATTAAAATTCAAAAATGTCGAAAATCGACTTTTCACCTGATGAGCTAGCCGCGAAATTTCTTCAGAAATGGAAACAGCATGGACCGCGGATAATTTGTAACACAAAAGAATTTTTTTTGCCAATGTGGAATTTAATAGAAATACGCAATTGTTTGTCAAAATTTCATAAATTGACAAAAATGGAACGTTATTTATTGACGAATATGAATGCAGAAATAGATAGGTCGTATGTCAATAAGAGATTGTGGCATAGTTATGCAGTTTTGAAATATCGCAATTTAGAGATATTCAAAATTAAAATTCAAAAATACCGAAAATCGGCTTTTTCGTTTGATGAGTTAGCGGCGAAATTTCTTCAAATATGGCAAGGGCATGGACCGCGGATAATTTGTAACACAGATGAAGATTTTTGCAAATGTTGAATTTAATAAAAATGTTCAAAATTTGACAGAAATGTCAAAATTTCATAAATTGCCAGAACTTTGTATATTGATGAATGTGAACGTAGAATAGAAAGGTAGTATGACAATAGCACCACATTTTTGGCAAGTTTTTTGTTGGATGTGAGGTTTTCACGCAGGTAGGAAACATCAGATAAACGGCGTCGTATCATGCCGATATCATATAGCGAACGCGGCGATATCACTGAGCTTTAGATCAGCTGTACAGACAACCGTATCGTGGGGATAGCTGCACTTGGTATGAGGGTACACGTTCTCAAGATACCTTCTCTAGATGCGGGTAACGATGTGTACAAAGTTCACTATACTGTTCACCAAAATTTGACAGACACAAAGTATAGGTTGAACTTTTTACACACACAGCTTGTTCAGCGTCACACACCCACTCATGCGGCAATTGTCACGCAAAACGCAAAATTGGTCAATTTCTCAAGACTCGCTGGCTTCTGTGAGCTACAACTTTCGCTACACTGGAGCTAATTTGATGCGACTTGTACCATTTTGAAGAGAACAAAACAAGCTTTCGAACGGTTTTGGAACAAAAGTTGTATCTCATAGCACGCATACAAACAATCGAAGCAAAGTCGATCGGCCGACCCCAAATCAGGGGGCGCCAGCTCCTCTTCTTGCTGGGCGGCCTCCTCCACGAGGCCCAACAATTTTGCCACAATTTTGCGTTTCGCGCCATAATTCCTGCGTGAGCGGGTGTATGACGCTGAAAATTGGTATCAGGTGTGCCAAGACATTGTTCTTTAATCTGTGTAAGTTTCATTGCGTAGAGTTTTCTATAGCTTGCTGTGGATGGGGGGGGGGCGGAATTATGGGACACCCGGTACGTCCAACGTCAAACGTCCTAATTTTCGTGGAACGGAACGCCGCCACAACTGACAGGACTCAAAGTCATGCCACCGGTGCTGTTGTAACATTTGCAGGTCGCGCATAACTTTCCTCTCAATCCATCCATCGTCGTAGCATTCCGCTCAACTTGCACGGACAGCTCTACCCAACAACAGAACAGGGTACTGCAGTGACAGAGAACCCAAACCATTCGATCAGCTCTCCACATACATTCACCCAACCCTGGGCCTTTCGCAAGCGAAGTAGTTGCTGCGCGAGCAGGGCAGGTAGACCCAGAAGCGCGTGTTGGCCTTGTAGGCGACGCAGTCTGCATTCTGGGCCGGCGTCTCCGTTTGGCAGAGTCGAGTGTAGACCATAGGAGTGCCGTCGGCCCATCGACGGTCGGATGGGGACTGATCTTCGAAATTGAGTCCCATCCACACGTAGTTGTTCTCGGCGCCCACCACTGGAACGAAGGGACACGATTCGGCTGATATCCGATGAAGCGACACTTTTGAGTTATAGCGTGTCAATGTACAGAAAACACGTCTCGTGTTAGTCAGGTAGCAGGAGTTACAGTCAGCAATAGAAGTCCAGTTCAAGTTGTACACAAACGTTGACAAAGTCCCAAGGCCGTCTCTCACTCACTGCGCTTCAGGAGCTCGTCCAAGTCGGCGCTTTTCGCTTTGAACAGGTCGCTCCCTTGAGTGCGGCAGAACTCTCTTGCTTCTTTCCAGGTTCTATGCGTACATGGTGTGCTAGTGTACCTAGTGAGCGCCTTGTACGTACAGTGGGCAATATTTCTTTTTAAAATCCATTTTTTGTATTTTGTATATTATATATACAATCCAATAACTTTGTATATTGTATATTGTGCATATTACCACATTTAGCTTTGTATATATTTTGTATATTGTATATTTTCCTATACCGTAATCTTAGTGCTTCCAAGTAAGGTTTTCATAGAAGTGTGCAGATCTCCAACTGAAAGAGTGCATTAACACATCATTTCTGCCCAAATTTGGTAATTACGCTAAGTTTTATAGTACAGATTAGCTTATGTTTAGCTAAACTTATGAGCTGAATATCGAATAGGGCAAAATTTGAAGAAATCTCGACCCACTACAGTAACCAAATACGGTAGAAATATACAATATACAAAGTTTGTATATCGGCCTTGTTTTGTATATGTATATTCTAAAACTTTTGCATATTGTACATGTATATGTATATATACAATAAAAATATACAAAAAAATATACAAACCATTTTGTATATGTATATATTGTGCCCACTATACTTGTACGACGCACACTCTTGTACTATGCGTGATGCAAACCGAGAAAAAGTCGGACACGAAAACGGTTCAGACAATTCTTCTTCTTGTTTCGCTCGGCCTCAGCCGAGCGAACCCTATCAAGAGCTCGGCGTGCGTGCGTGCGTGCGTATGTATGTATGTATGTATGTATGTATGTATGTATGTATGTATGTATGTATGTATGTATGTATGTATGTATGTATGTATGTATGTATGTATGTATGTATGTATGTATGTATGTACGTATGTATGTATGTATGTATGTATGTATGTATGTATGTATGTATGTATGTATGTATGTATGTATGTATGTATGTATGTATGTATGTATGTATGTATATATGTATGTATGTATGTATGTATGTATGTATGTATGTATGTATGTGCGTCACGCTCGCTTCGGGCTTAATAACTCGCTCGTCTGACGTCGCAGGATGGAGTTTGAGACATCGTCGGGTAGCCCGCGGACTCCTCTAGCCACCTGACTAGTCAAACCTAAAATAAGTTTTCAAAATCGCGCGCTACAGTATCCCAAAGTGGGGTCCATTTTAAGACAAAAGTTGAACGAAGCTAGTCAAATCGCATATCAAAGTGAAGCGCTCGACCTCCTGAGCACGAATCCGACAACAAAAAGTTTCAAAAGTTTAAACAGAGAGCTACAGTAACCAAAACGCGTCGAAAACTGGAAACGACACGCTTGCTTCGGGCTTAATAACTCGCTTGTCTGACGTCGCTGGGTTGAGTTCGACACATCGACGGGTAGCCCTCGGACTACTCTCGCCATCTGAGTGTTCAAAACTGAAATTAGTTTTCAAACTCGCGCGCTACAGTATCCCAAAGTGAGGTCCATTTTAAGAGAAAAGTTTACCGAAGCTAGTCAAATCGCATATCAAAGTGAAGCGCTCGAGCTCCTGAGCACGAAACCGACATGAACAAGTTTCAAAAGTTTAAACAGAGAGCTACAGTAACCAAAACGCGTCGAAAACTGGAAACGACACGCCTGTTTCGGGCTTAATAACTCGCTTGTCTGATGTCGCTGAGTTGAGTTCGGCACATCGACGGGTAGCCCTCGGACTACTCTCGCGAACTGTGACGTCGAAATAATAACAAGTTTTAAAAATTGCGCGCTACGGTATCACGAAGTAATGTCCGCGATAAGTCAAAACTTCATCGAACCTAGTCGAATCGCATATCAAAATGAAGCGATCGACCTCCTGAGCAAGAATCCGACAACAAAAACGCTGAAGAGCTCACTGCAAGCCAACATCAAATCACGCTCACAATTAACCTGTAGTTTTGCGTTAGATTCCAGTGTCTTTTTTTAAATTCAGTCTAAAAAGATGATTTTCTTGGTGTGAAGAATTAAACCTGAGCGATACCAATGTTGCGTAGCAAGACCACTCCAAAAAGTGTAGTCGCGAGGAGAGTCAAAGACGCTGCACGAAACCGGAAAAGGCCTTGCTACATTCTCAGTAAAAATTCAAAGCTCAAAACCACTCCGCTTTTTAAAAGAGACTTGTTTATGACACCAAAGGTAACTACTACAATACATTGATTTTCGAACTGTGATCAATTCTACATAATAATGCTGTTCTGGCACATAAAAGGATAAAACATCTTTGAACCAAACAATTACAAGAGCCTCACTCACTTGCTCTTCTTGAAGATGCGAATGCAACCGCTGTTGTCGAACAACCTCCAGCCGC
>JASAMZ010012421.1:0-17500 GCA_030248115.1 Linhomoeus sp. GSCO2_2
CCGACAGCACTTTTCACCAGACCCAGTCCTGCAATCTACAGCCACAGTTTGAATCTGGCGGTGGAAAATCACGCCCAGTAGACCGGCCAGCACCGGCCCGAAAACAAGTACCGGCCAGAAACCTCCTATGCTTCAGCACACACCGTCGTCATACACTCACAGGCTTAGGCTTACAGGGGTGCGCTTATTAGAGACACCGTTTGAATCTGGCGGAAAAGTCATTGCCTGGCACCGCAGCACTTTTCACCAGAAACCTCGTAGCACTTTTCACCAGAAACTTTTCTCCAGAACCTCGCAGCACTTTTCACCAGAAACCTCGTAGCACTTTTCACCAGTAAGCCCACCTATACTACTAACCCTGCTTGCTGCTGGGACCGATTTTGGCGCTGTCATCGTCGATTCGCCACCTGCTTTTGCGGCCCAGCTCAGACTCGAATGAGCGCCAGTCGTTCGAGTGGCTGTCGATCCGGTACTGCCGTCGCCTGACAACTCTGCAGGTCGACATGCCCGCTAGCTACTCGAACAGCGCGGACTTTGTGCGTTCCCTGGCGGCGCTGCCAGCGCTTAGAACGCTGACGCTGGTGAATCTCAATGAAGAAGTCGCCAACATCGCTGCCATGTTAGCCTCACAGCTGATCAAGCACTGCAAGACACTTCGCCGGCTCGGGATGTTGACACCCAAGAACGTATTGGACGTGCGCCAGAACTGCTTCTCCGGAGTTGGAAGTGAACAGCTGGAGAAGTTCTGCGGCAGATTTTATGGCGACGACGACTGCAACGCGCCGCTGGAGCGCCTGATGACCTTCTGCCCCAACCTCAAAGCCGTCGCATTCCTAGAAGTTGGAGAGAATCGAGGAGTGGTCGCGAGCGAATTGGCCTCGTTTCTACCGCGCTTCCGAGTGCAACGTCGTCGTCTGCGGGTCGAGCTGCGCATGAGAGACCATGTGGAGAAGGAGGGGGAAGCTAGAGCGGTCAGCGCCCAGTGGATCGGCCTTCTACAGCCGGAGTTGTCGACTCATGCGGAGGGGCTTCCCATGACGGTGGTTTCGCGGCTTCTGCCCTTGGACGAATCCGGTCTGGCCGCCTGCTACCGGCACCGTTATCGCTTCGGCATGGCCACGCTCGATCTCGAGCTGACCTTCAGCAGGACCGACGTGAAACACGAGTAGATACAGCTAAGCATGGCGACGTCGTCACAGCTCGTCGACGTGTGAAGATGATGAAATCGTTTGGAATTTGGTGTTGATTGTGGTGTCAGAAGCGGTTGCGTCAACGCCACAGTAATACAGCGAGAATTGGCTGCTCTTATCTGACTCTTCGCTAACTATAGTAACTCATCAGCAACTACACTGTGCAAGCAACAACCACTTCTAGGCCGCTGTAGATGGCAGCGTTGCTCTTGTGTCGTGTACAGCTGATATCCTGGGTTGGGCTTTGCAGCTGGCATCTATAGATATTTTGGGCACCTAACTATGTACGTACTACGTAGGTAGTGGTCTGGTACGAAGCCTTCTTTCATTGGTGGTTTGGCTGACGGACCTACGTACAATATGCCGTAGTCTACCTACCTACGGTGCTCATTACTCCATTCTCCTTTGGTGATTTGCGTAGTAGTCGATTATTATATGTACCTCCCCAAAGCGATCAAGCGGTAATCGATGAACGGCCCAGGTTGATCTGGCAGGGCCCTAACACAATCCAGCGAAATTAATCTGCCGCTACAATCCACCGTTCGCCTTTGACGTTCTGTGATACCATGTGGAGCTTGCGAAGGTGTGACAACAATTCACTGGCTCAATCCTGCCGTCTCTGTACTCTTTCTGATGTTTTGCCAACATATCAAGGGGAGCGAGGGAGAGATGTACGCTCTCAGCGACTTAGCAAGCGCGCGCTGAGCACGCGATGGCATAGGAGCAGTGTGCACGTTATACCATGGCAAATTATACTTATACCATTATACCTTACTTATACCTGGTATATGTAAGGTATAACACCCGAAATCAGACATCAGTAAGGTATAAGTAAGGTATAATTAGCAAAATCAGCCATGGTATAAGTATAGGTATAGTATAAGAAAAATATTTCAACTTGGTATAGTATAATTTACAGTTTTATACCTAACGTTTACTTTGTGGTATAAAACATGGTATAAAACCACCACATTGAATGATCGGACCCTACTTCTGAGACACAGATTGCACCAGAAGAAGCTCAGAAACAGATACAAAGTGTTCTCAGAACGTACTCCATATCAATTATGCCCATTAGTCCAAAGAAAATTCGTTGATGTGCAACATCGCTACTGTTGTTATTGTTTTCCTAAAGTGAACATCGCTGTTCGCTTGGTATAAGTTCAAAATTACCCACTGGTCTGGTATAAGTATAAATTCGCAGGTATAATTATACTTATAGGTATAGTATAACAACCAAAATTTGGCGCTGGTATAGTATAAGTAAGGTATAATTTAAAATTCTGGACTGATATAAGTATAAGTAAGGTATAACAACCGAAATTTGGGGCTGGTATAGTATAAGTAAGGTATAAGACCTGAAAAAGTGGTATAACGTGCACACTGCTAGGAGAGGTACATGTAGCGGCCCACAGTGAATCACATCGCGCTACATGTGTAGGCAGACAGACAGAGAGAGGACTCACAACGGTGTGCGCCTTCGAACCTCTGACATCTGAATCAGCCAGCATTGTCAGAATGCAATCCAGTGGCGCCGCTCGCTCTGTGTGTGCGTGTGAGAGGCGGCAATCCCCCGTCCAGTATTGGGCAGTAAAGCGGAGGGGAGCTTGTTTACTTCTTGCGATGAATGTTCTTGAATAGAAGCGAGCTTGAAGTTGTCTCGTCTTCTTTCCCTTCGTGACCGCACCCTCTAACGTCGATCTTGTCGGCGATCAAAGGACGCCAACGTAATGGCTGAAGGGCGCGGCAGGACAGAAACAGAAGGCAGCATGGTTGCACCGTCAGTCCCCATGCAGAGGCTTGCGACCCATCTGAAAGTGGCGATCGTTGCCAAGCTGTCAGAGCCGGAGGAAAAGTTTGCAACGCAGCTCCTCTGTCGAGCCTTCAGAGGGGTGGATGATTGTCCTGGGTGCAGACATGTCATTGTCCTTAGAGGACAATTGTCTCAGACAATTTAACTCGGCTAAATTGTCCGACAAGACAAGACAATTTTGATTGTCCCGGGTTGTCGGAAGGACAAAACAAAGACAAGACAATCAAAATGAGCAGTCTGGACAAATTAGTAAATTGTCCTTAAATTGTCTTTAAATTGTCCTTTGAATTGTGCAACAATATCACTAAGCGTGCTAAGATTGGTGCTGAAGAGACAGTTTCTGGCTTACACTTGTTGTTTGTGACATTTGGTGAACTGACCGAGACCGACAACGTGAGTGGTAACAAACTTGTTCCACGGCTCTAAACAGTGGCTTTCGTGTAATGGAAACGGCACGCATTCTGTACTAACGCATTTCTGTCTGAGACAATTTAAGGACAATCTAAGGACAATTTAGAGACGAGACAAGACAAGGACAAGACAATTTGGAAAATCAGACACGGGACAAAGACAAAGACAAGACAATTTAATTTTCGAGGTCAAGGACAAAGACAAAGACAAGACAACTAGCAAAATCCAGGGACAATGGCATGTCTGCCTGGGTGAGTGATTGAGTGCACAGTGGCGCTGTGATTGAGTGCACAGTGGCGAGTGCACCCTGCAACAGGACAAATCTTGCAACAGGACAGACCCTGCAACAGGACAGATCTTGCAACAGGACAGACCCTGCAACAGGACAGATCCTGCAACTGGACAGATTTTGCAATAGGACAGACCTTGCACTGGACAGACCCTGCAACAGGACAGATCTTGCAACAGGACAGACCCAGCAATAGGACAGATCTTGCAACTGGACAGATTTTGCAACAGGACAGATCTTGCAACAGGACAGACCCTGCAACAGGACAGATCCTGCAACTGGACAGACCCTGCAACTGGACAGATTTTGCAACAGGACAGCCCTTGCAACTGGGCAGACCCTGCAACAGGACAGATCTTGCAACAGGACAGACCCTGCAACAGGACAGCTCTTGCAACAGGACAAATCTTGCAACAGGACAAATCTTGCAACAGGACAGATCTTGCAGCAGGACAGACCTTGCAACAGGACAGACCCTGCAACAGGACAGATCTTGCAACTGGACAGATCTTGCAACAGGACAGATCTTGCAGCAGGACAGATCTTGCAACAGGACAGACCCTGCAACAGGACAGACCCTGCAACTGGACAGATTTTGCAACAGGACAGGCCTTGCAACTGGGCAGACCCTGCAACAGGACAGATCTTGCAACAGGACAGACCCTGCAACAGGACAGCTCTTGCAACTGGACAGATTTTGCAACAGGACAGATCTTGCAACAGGTCAGGACCTTGACAATGAACAGGACGGACCTTGCAGCGCGCGTGCCAGGCGACCAGCGCCGTTGGCTACCAACAGGACAACCCTTGCAACGGACAGACCTTGAACAGGACAGATCATGCAACAGGACATTACGGCCATTGACTACTACATTCCATGCTATTCAGATCTCAGGAATTTTTCTGCAACAGGAAGGAACGGCTAGTAGCATACTATACTATACAACAATTCCTTGGGCATTTGTTGTACAATACTACACTATACAACAATTGATGTCAGATTTGGCATACTATAACATACTATACAACAATTCGATCCTATACAACAATGCATTGTTGTATATAAAATCGCGGAGTTGTATGCATCAAATGACGCATAGACGTCTTCGAAAACACAAGTATGGTCACAAATGCTGTGTTTCGGTGGAGTTTTGGTCCGAATGGAGGTTAGTTTACTCTGAATTGTACGGCTGTGCTTAGTTTTCGCGTCTGAAATCTTACGTCCAGGTGACATTATTCGGCCATTTCCAATTTGCCGTACAACAATTCATATTGTTGTACAATACAAGAATTGAAATTCCAGAGGCCATACTATACTATACTATACAACAATTCATTTCGGAGTGTTATACAATACTATACCATACAACAATGCAAAATTTTCGGCCAATACTATACTATACTATACAACAATTAAAACGAATTGTTGTATGAAACGCTGATTCAAGAGCGCTTAGAAAATAAACATTGCGCTTTTAAAAATGAACAAACCGCTTTTCTTTATAGCAAACGGAAAAGTGACAACGCGCTTTTAAAAATAAACAATGCGCTTTTAAAAATGAACAATGCGCTTTTAACTTGAACATGCAGCTTTTGACAGCAGCTGGCCCGACGATTGAACAAACCGCTTTTAAAATTGAACAAACCGCTTTTAAATTTGAACAACCCGCTTTTAAATTGAACAAACCGCTTTTAACGCCCTGTTGCGTCGCGCACAGCATTGTCGCAACGTGACGCCGACGCGAACCACCCCAGTTTGCTAGGGAAACTTTGTCGGCGTGGGCGTGCCCTTAGGCTAATGGGCTTCAAAATGAAAGTTGTTGCGAGCGCTAGCAGGGAAGAGGCACAGCCGGCCTGAGCAGGAGGTGAATTAGATGGAGCAGTCTTCATTCCACTTACAGTTCGCACTAAAACTCGGTCGACGTCGCGCCTGGCGGGTCTCAGCTGAGGCTTAGCGCGACCACCAACTTCAGGGCGCGCTCCGCGCGCCCTGAAATAGGTCACCGGTCGCGTTAAGCCTAAGCTTCGACCCGCCAGACTGCGACGCCGACTGACTCTTGTGCACGGTGGGCGCAGGGCGAGCCTAAGCATAGCCTGCTTTCAAAGGAATATTCTGTGTCCGAAAGAAATGTGAAGAAACAAGGAAGATGGTCATTACCTGATGCAGGCAAAGGAGTACATATTAAAAGTATTAATTAATCCCGTATTTTAAACATTTTTCACTCTTTTCTGGATTTTTGCCGTTTGTCTCACGCCAGCAGAATTAAAAGCGGATTATTCTAAACGAAAAGCGCATTGTTCTAAACGAAAAGCGCAATGTTCCAAATGAAAAGCGCTTTGTTCAGAATGAAAAGCGGTGCTAGTTAAAAGCGCATTCTTCTTAATGAAAAGCTGTAGTTACGAATTAAAGGCTGCAAATAATTGTCCCCGCCCTGAAATTGGCATACGGATGTCTTGGGCAGCCAACCTTCCTTCGTTCAAACGCTCACCCAGGACAGTTCTCCACCCCTCTGAAGGCTCGACAGAGCAGCTGCGTCGCGAACTTTCCATTGGGCGTTGATATCTCGGCGATAATGGCCACCTTCAGATGGTACGGCAACCTCTGCAGTTGGACTGACGATGCAGCGCTGCCTTCAGCCATCGTGTTTCGTTGATCGCACGGAAGGTCATCAACGTTTGACTGTGCGGGTAGGATGGAGGGGAAGGCTGGATGAGCCGGTCATCTGTTGCCACAACACTCCGCCGTCGCGAAGTCAGCTCACGTCGCTTCAGTGCACACACGAAGAGCCCAAGAGCTTGTTGTGTGCTTGCGGTAGGTATATACCTACAATACATACCCTAAGCATCATGCGAAGCTAGGCGAGCTCGCTTCGCGACATCGTGTCTTATAGCAACAACGGAGGTTCTACCGTCCCGTCCCCTCCCTTCCAAATGGCAACCTACATTGTACATATAACGTTGATCTTTGCTGCGCGATCAAGACCCGAAGCAAACGACATACATACAGGGTGGCCCAGCAAAAACTGACCGGCTTTGTTGGCTCATATCTCTTGCGTGCGCTGGCCGATTTGGCTCAAATTTTTAACGAACGTAGTATCTAAACGAACTTAAAGATGTGCTTAGTTACAGCAGTTTTGATTCGCCAACGCTTGAGATTGAACGAGCAACACAACGATCAGCCACTTTTTAGGTGGCCGCTGCTCAGTGTGATGCGCTAATGAATCAGGATTTCTCCTAAACTCGCAACAATTGTTGAACAGTTTATTTCTATGGCATGTCAAAATTTCAGCTGGCTGGATTGAGTTTGACAAAAGATACAGTCGTTTTCGTTGAAGACACCGCGGCATTTGTGGAGCAATGGATCAACTTTGGCACCTTGTAACTAAGGCTAGAAAGGTCGTAGCGGCATGAGACAACAAGCTGTGTGTGTAAAAAGTTCAACCTATACTTTGTGTCTGTCATATTTTGGTGAACAGTATAGTGAACTTTGTACACATCGTTAGTCGCATCTGGAGAAAGTGTCTTGAGAATGTGTACCTTAATGCCAAGTGCACCTATCCCCACGATACGGTTGTCTGTACAGCTGATCTGAAGCTCAGTGATATCGCCGCGTTCGCTATATGTTATCGGCATGATACGACGCCGTTTATCTGATGTTTCCTACCTGTGTGAAAACGTCACATCCAACAAAAAACTTTCCAAAAGCGAACAAAAAACAAAAAAGCGAATTCCTGTTTTCAGCGTTCGCATTTCTGTTTCCGAGTGCACATTCATCAATAAACAGCTGTTCTGGCCATCAGAGGAAAATCTCGATTTTGAGATTTTCTTAAATCTTTACTCTAAATATTATGAAATTGCAATTTATTAAGACTGTAAAGCTATGTCACAAATTCTTATTGGCATGCGGCCTTACCATTTCTGCGTTCAAATTCGTCAAAAAACGACGTTCTATTTTGTTGATTTATGGAATTTTGAAAAATAATCACGTATTTCTATTAAATTCCACATTTGCAAAAAATATCTCTGGCGTTACAAATTATCCGCAGTCTATACTCCTTCCATTTCTGAAGAAATTTCGCCGCTATATCATCAGGTGAAAAAGTCGGTTTTCGACATTTTAATATTTTGATTGAAAATATCTCGAAATTGCGATTTTTAAAAACTTCAAAACTACGTCACAAATTCTTATCGGCATACGCCCTTTCCATTTCTGCATTCACATTCGTCATTAAATGACTTTGTATTTTAGTCAATTTATGCAATTTTGACAAATAATCGCATATTTCTATTAAATTCCACATCTGCAAAAATTTCTTTTGTGTTACAAATTATCCGCGGTCCATGCTCCTTCCATTTCTGCAGAAATTTCGCGGCTAGCGCATCAGACGAAAAAGTCGATTTTCGACATTTTCGAATTTCAATTGCGAATATCTCGAAAATGCGAAATTAGCAACAAAAACGGACATCGGATCCGTACTCAGCGACTTTGACTCTACTTGGCCACATATGCCACATATCTTACTTTTGTGCGACGGACAGACAGACACACACACACACACACACAGACACACGTTGTCATCTACATTACTATGCCAAAGAGGCCTTTTGTCCGTCCGTCCGTCCGAGTAGGCTTGCCTCCCTAGCACTTCGCCACGCGACGCTTCAGCATGCGCTTGCCTCGCTAGCACTTCGCCACGCGACGCTTCAGCATGCACGCGCTAGGAAGCCAGCAGGACGCCAGCGGCGTCCCGCAGAGAAGCTGGCTCGCTTCGATCGATCGACCGCGCCTGCCTTCAACGCAGGCTTTGCCTGAACAGTACGGCAATGCACGGTAGCAGAGCCTTGCAAAAGCGAACAGTGCGGCAGTGAGCGGTACAGCAGAGAACCTTACAATGTGCAATTGCAACAGAGCCGAACAGTACGAACGACAATGCTCGCGCAGGCAATTCTAGCCGCTTCAGCGACTATTTCGCTTGCAACAGGACAGATCTTGCAACAGGACAATCGGCCCGCTCTCTAGCATTTGTATTGCGCGCCGCTTTGTACGGGGCGTTCGCGAGGCAGTTAACGCCATTAGCTTGCAACGGGACAGACTTTCTGCAACAGGACGCTGCAACAGTACAGACGTTACAACAGGATCGTCGCGCGAGGCGACCAGCGCCGTTGGCTCGCAACAGGACAGACTTTCTGCAACAGGACAAATGTTGCAACTGGACAAATCTTGCAACAGGACAGATCTTGCAACCGGAAAATCTGCCCGCTTTCTATCATTTGTTTTGCGCGGCGCTTTGTACGGCGCGTTCGCAAAGCAGTCAGCGCTGTTGGCTTGCAACAGGACAGACTTTCTGCAACAGGACAAATGTTGCAACTGGACAAATCTTGCAACAGGACAGACCCTGCAGCAGGAGAGATCTTGCAACAGGACAGACCCTGCAACAGGACAGATCTTGCAACAGGACAGATCTTACAACAGGACAGATTTTGCAACAGGAATAATTTTGCAACAGGACAAATCTTGCAACAGGATGGTCGCGCGAGGCGACCAGCGCCATTGGCTCGCAACAGGACAGACCTTCTGCAACAGGACAGATCGTGCAACAGGACAGACGTTGCAACAGGACAGATTTTGCAACAGGACAGATCTTGCAACAGGACAAATCTTGCAGCAGGACAGATTTCGCAACAGGACAGATCTTGCAACAGGACAGACCTTGCAACAGGACAGATTTTGCAACAGGACAGACCTTGCAAGAGGACAGATTTTGCAACAGGACAAATCTTGCAACAGGACAGGTCTTGCAACAGGACAAATGTTGCAAGTGGACAAATCTTGCAACAGGACAGACCCTGCAGCAGGACAGATCTTGCAACAGGACAGACCCTGCAACAGGACAGATCTTGCAACAGGACAGATCTTACAACACGACACATTTTGCAACAGGACAAATTTTGCAACAGGACAAATCTTGCAACAGGATAGTCGCGCGAGGCGACCAGCGCCATTGGCTCGCAACAGGACAGACCTGCAACAGGACAGACCTTCTGCAACAGGACAGATTCTGCAACAGTACACATCTTGCAACAGGACAGATCGTGCAACAGGACAGACCTTGCAACAGGACAGATTTTGCAACAGGACAGATCTTGCAACAGGACAGCCTTGCAACAGGACAGATTTTGCAACAGGACAAATCTTGCAACAGGACAAATCTTGCAGCAGGACAGATTTCGCAACAGGACAGATCTTGCAACAGGACAGACCTTGCAACAGGACAGATTTTGCAACAGGACAGACCTTGCAAGAGGACAGATTTTGCAACAGGACAAATCTTGCAACAGGACAGACCCTGCAACAGGACAGATCTTGCAACAGGACAGACCTTGCAACAGGACACATCTTGCAACAGGACAGATCTTACAACAGGACAAATCTTGCAACAGGACAGATCTTGCAACAGGACAGATCTTACAACAGGACAAATCATGCAACAGGACAGATCTTGCAACAGGACAGACGTGGCACAGGATGGTCGCGCGAGGCGACCAGCGCCGTTGGCTCACAACAGGACCGACCTTGCAACGGACAGACCTTGAACAGGACAGATCATGCAACAGGACATGTTGCACCCACTTTCCGCAATCCAGCCGGATTGCGCAATCTGGAGGGTTTTCCTCCAGACTACGCAATATGGCGTGTTCTGGAGGGCGGCCCCTCCAAACCGCGCAATCTCTGGTCGGCGGGGCACAGCAGGCCTGAGCAGGAGGTGAATTAGACGGAGGAGTGTTTATCCAACTTACAGTTTGCACTAAAACTCTGTCGACGTCGCGCCTGGCGGGTCGAAAACTGAGGCTTAGCGCGACCACCAACTTCAGGGCGCGCTCCGCGCGCCTTGAAATCGGTCACCGGTCGCGTTAAGCCTAAGCTTCGACCCGCCAGACTGCGACGCCGACTAGACTCCTGTGATCCGTTTCTGGGCGCAGGGCGAGCCTAAGCATAGCCTGATATGGAAGGAAACAACTTCCTGGTAAAAGAATTAAACGTAAAAGTTAAAGAATTCAACGTTCTAGCAGCTGATTGCACGTTCTGGAGGAGTTGCCCTCCAGAACGCGCCATATTGCGCAGTTTGGAGGGGCACCCCTCCCGATCGTGCAATATTGCACATTCTGGAGGATTGCGCCGTCCGGATGCGACATATATATATATATATATATATATATATATATATATATATATATATATATATATATATATATATATATATATATATATATATATATTGCACCCACTTTCCGCAATCCAGCCAGATTGCGCAATCTGGAGGGTTTCCCTCCAGACTACGCAATATGGCGTGTTCTGGAGGGCGGCCCCTCCAAACCGCGCAATCTCTGGTCGGCGGGGCTCAGCAGGCCTGAGCAGGAGGTGAATTAGATGGAGGAGTGTTTATCCCACTTACAGTTTGCACTAAAACTCTGTCGACGTCGCGCCTGGCGGTCGAAAACTGAGGCTTAGCGCGACCACCAACTTCAGGGCGCGCTCCGCGCGCCCTGAAGTCGGTCACCGGTCGCGTTAAGCCTAAGCTTCGACCCGCCAGACTGCGACGTCGACTAGACTCTTGTGATCCGTTTCTGGGCGCAGGGCGAGCCTAAGCATAGCCTGATATGGAAGGAAACAACATCCTGGTATAAGAATTAAGCATAAAAGTTAAAAAATGCAACGTTCTAGCAGGAGATTGCACGTTCTGGAGGGGCTGCCCTCCAAAACGCGCCATATTGCGCAGTTTGGAGGGGCACCCCTCCAGATCGTGCAATATTGCACATTCTGGAGGATTGCGCCGTCCGGATGCGACATATATACACCTCGCCGCGCTGAGGCGCGGCGAAAAAACTAGGATACTTGGGATGACTAACTTTGTGACATATTCAAGGCTCGGGAAAATCAAAAACTTTTGAAAAATCGCGTTAAATTCAGCGTCGATTGTCTGGTGAAGCGTCTCGTTAATCTTGTCACATCATTGCACTACTTGCAAAGTTGAAAATTTGCACATCTTTAAGTTAGTTTATGTACTACATTCGTTGCAAATTGGAGCCAAATTTGCCATAGCACGCAAGAGATATAAGCCAACAAAGTTGGTCACTTTTCGGTGGGCCACCCTGTATAGCAACCTTGGATTGTCAGTCCCCATGCAGAGGCTGCCGACCCACCTGAAGGTGTCGATCGTCGCCGAGCTGTCAGAGCCCAATGAGAAGTTCGCGACGCACTTTCAGATGGGTGGATAATTGTCCTGGGTGGGCTCCCGGGTTATACGACGGATAGGTAGACTTCGGCACAGCATTTGCTGTCGCTTCACTTTCAGGGCTTGGGGATATGTTGACCAAGAGAGCGAGCGGCCCCATCGGCAGTCGCTTAGCGTGTACCAATGTTGGGATAGTGAGGACTCGTTGTTCCTATCAAGATTCGGCAACTCGTAAGAATACCGCGGCTACTCACCTCTATCGCTTGAGCAGGCCGTCTTTGGATTGGGTCTTCTGGAAAGCCGGCTGCGGCCAACGGACGTCGCGTTGAACGGGCACAGCGTGCTGCTCGACCCCTTTCTCTGTCACTTTCTCGCCAGCGATGCTGTGCGACGCCATGTGACGCGGCTGACCGTCTCGCCCGAAGGCAAAGAGGATCAACAACCCTGCTTGCTGCTGGGACCGATTTTGGCGCTGTCCCCGTCGATTCGCCACCTGCTTTTGCGGCCCAGCTCAGACTCGAGCGAGCCGAGCGCCAGTCGCTCGAGTGGCTGTCCATCCGGTGCTGCCGTCGCCTGACAACTCTACAGGTCGACATGCCCGCTAGCTAGCTACTCAAACAGCGCTGATTTTGTGCGTTCCCTGGCGGCGCTGCCAGCGCTGAGAACGCTGACGCTGGTGAATCTCAGTGAAGAAGTCGCCAACATCGCTGCCATGTTAGCTTCACAGCTGGTCAAGCACTGCAAGACACTTCGCCGGTTCGGGATGTTGACACCCAAGAACGTATTGGACGTGCGCCAGAATTGCTTCTCCGGAGTTGGAAGTGAACAGCTGGAGAAGTTCTGCGGCAGATTTTATGGCGACGACGACTGCGACGCGCCGCTGGAGCGCCTGATGACCTTCTGTCCCAACCTCAAAGCCGTCGCCTTCCTAGAAGTTGGAGAGAATCGAGGAGTGGTCGCGAGCGAATTGGCCTTGTTTCTACTCCGCTTCCGAGTGCAACGTCGTCGTCTGCGGGTGGAGCTGCGCATGAGAGACAATGTGGAGAACACGAAGGAAGCTAGAGCGGTCAGCGCCCAGTGGATCGGCCTTCTACAGCCGGAGTTGTCGACTCGTGCGGAGGGGCTTCCCATGACGGTGGTTTCGCGGCTTCTGCCCTTGGACGAATCTGGTCTGGCCGCCTGCTACCCCTTAGTCTCTGCATTTGGTTTAGACGGAATTTGGTTTAGAAATTTTGGTTTAGATGAGCACGGTTTGGAAAGGCGGTTTAGACAGCTGGTTTAGTAGGTGAAGTAATGGTTTGATTCTGCTCATCATTGCCTTTCTTTCTATTCATCAATGACTCTGGGCATATTGGGCTACTCATGGATACATGCAGGCCTAGCTATAATTTAAACAGCTCAGTTTAGACAGAAGTCTAAGCTGGTTGGTTTAGATTTCTGGTTTAGGATTTCTTGGTTTATACAGGCAGTTTAGACAAGTTGGTTTAGGTATCGTATATGATTCGGGACAGAGACTAAGGGCTACCGGCACCGTTATCGCTTCGGCATGGCCACGCTCGATCTCGAGCTGACCTTCAGCAGGACCGACGTGAAACACGAGTAGATACAGCTAAGCATGGCGACGTCGTCACAGCTCGTCGACGTGTGAAGATGACGAAATCGTTTGGAATTTGGTGTTGTTTGTGGTGTCAGAAGCGGTTGCGTCAACGCCACAGTAATACAGCGAGAATTGGCTGCTCTTATCTGACTCTTCGCTAACTATAGTAACTCATCAGCAACTACACTGTGCAAGCAACAACCACTTCTAGGCCGCTGTAGATGGCAGCGTTGCTCTTGTGTCGTGTACAGCTGATATCCTGGGTTGGGCTTTGCAGCTGGCATCTATAGATATTTTGGGCACCTAACTATGTACGTACTACGTAGGTAGTGGTCTGGTACGAAGTCTTCTTTCATTGGTGGTTTGGCTGACGGACCTACGTACAATATACCATAGTCTACCTACCTACGGTGCTCATTACTCCATTCTCCTTTGGTGATTTGCGTGGTAGTCGATTATACACCTCCCCAAAGCGATCAAGCCGCAAGCGATGAACAGCCCAGATTGATCTGGCAGGGCCCTAACACAATCCAGCAAAATTAATCTGCCGCAACAATCCACCGTTCGCCTTTGACGTTCTGTAATACCATGTGGAGCTTGCGAAGGTGTGACAACAATTCACTGGCTCAATCCTGCCGTCTCTGTGCTCTTTCTGATGTTTTGCCAACATATCAAGGGGAGCGAGGGAGAGATGTACGCTCTCAGCGACTTACAAGCGCGCGCTGAGCACGCGACGGCATAGGAGAGGTACATACATGTAGCGGCCCACAGTGAATCACATCGCGCTACATGTGTAGGCAGACAGACAGAGAGGACTCACAACGGTGTGCGCCTTCGAACCTCTGACATCTGAATCAGCCAGCATTGTCAGAATGCAATCCAGTGGCGCCGCTCGCTCTGTGTGTGCGTGTGAGAGGCGGCAATCCCCCGTCCAGTATTGGGCAGTAAAGCGGAGGGGAGCTTGCTTGCTTCTTGCGATGAATGTTCTTGAGTAGAAGCGAGCTCGAAGTTGTCTCGTCCTCTTTCCCTTCGTGACCGCACCCTCTAACGTCGATCTTGTCGGCGATCAAAGGACGCAAACGTAATGGCAGAAGGGCGCGGCAGGACGGAATGCAGCATGGTTGCACCGTCAGTCCCCATGCAGAGGCTTGCGACCCATCTGAAAGTGGCGATCGTTGCCGAGCTGTCAGAGCCGGAGGAGAAGTTTGCAACGCAGCTCCTCTGTCGAGCCTTCAGAGGGGTGGAGGATTGCCCTGGGTGAGTGATTGAGTGCACAGCGCGTGACTGCAAATGCGTTCCATGGCAGGCAAACGTGAGCACTAATTGCATACAGAGTTGTCGGTTCACCTTCAGGAGTTGGGGCTATGTTGACCCCGAGAGCGGTGAGCACCACCAACAGACGTTCGGCGTGCAGCCAAGTCTGGCTAATGGGGAGTCGCTTTTCTTCTCAAAATCCAACGCCAAAGACTCTTACAACTATTCTGCTCTATCAGTGGAACAGACAGCCCTTGGTTTGAGTCTTCTGGAAAGTCGGCTGCGGCCAACCGAGGTCATACTGCGCTGTCAGAGCGGCCTACACGACCCCTTCCTCAGTCACTTGCTTACTGTCAACGTCGTGCGACGCCATGTGACACGGCTGGCCGTGTAGTCAGAAAATGAAGAAGACCAACGTTGTTTGTTGCTGGGACCGATCCTGGCGCTGTCGAAGTCAATTCGCCACTTGGATCTAGTGGTCACGTCAAACTCGAGCGAGCACCAGTCGCTTCACTGGCTGTCCATCCAGCACTGCCATAGTCTGACCAGCCTACACGTTCGATTGCCAGATAATTTCTCGAACGGCGAAGGCTTCGTGCGTTCTCTTTCAACGCTGCCAAAGCTCCGGTCGCTGACTGGAGAATTCCTACATTGGGAGTGTTGACAACTTCACTACCATGGTGGTTGCACAGCTGGTCAAGCACTGCAAAGCCCTTCGCCAGCTGAACATATTGATTGGGTTCAACGGGTTTGACGTGCGCCAGACTTGCTTCGCCGGAGTGGGAAGTACAGAACTTCAGAAGAGCTTCTGATTCAGCTTCAGCGAGAGTTTCTTGTTTAGATACGCGGGTAATTCTTCGCTAGTGCATCAGCAAAGTAATATACGCACATTAGAAGTCGCAGTAAATGACGATGTTGCTCTCATTCAACGCGCACGAGAAGTTTTACACACTAGATCTGCCGGGTGCAGTAGGCGCTGCTATAGAGGGTGTTTTGGTGTATCTGTGGCACTAGCTTCGACTACGGTACGTGTTCTGGCCGGTCTTTGCGTCGTCTTTGGTCTTCGTGTTCTCTTTGGTGACTTGCGTCCTTTTGACTCGACTGGAGCCTTAGATGGTTCAAGGCGGACCTTTGAGGTCACAACGACACCTGAAAAGCGGCGGCGAACTTTGTCTGAAAATTACGGTGAAACGGTTCGGTTCAACACCTGTCTTTTTGGCGGTGTCACACAACGTTTCGTCGGCCTTCGCCACGACTTCACACTCCTCTAGACGTTGCGCTGAAACGTCGCCAATTGCAGGTATATCTCCAGCATAGCAACAGAAAGCTATAGGAAGACTCACGGTCGCAGTTGAGAACACCACACGACTGAGGACAGAGGTATACCATGAATTCGCGATTGGAAATGCACTGACCCGCCGCTGCCCATTTGCAGCACCAGCTGTGGCCATCGTAATCTGAAAATTGGGAAGGTAAGATGACGACGACGACGACGACGACGACGACGACGACGACGACGACGACGGCGACGACGACGACGACGACAACGACGACGACGACGACGACGACGACGACGACGACGACGACGACGACGACGACGACGACGACGACGACGACGACGACGACGACGACGACGACGACGACGACGACGACGACGACGACGACGACGACGACGACGACGACGACGACGACGACGACGACGACGACGACGACGACGACGACGACGACGACGACGACGACGACGACGACGACGAACGACGACACACTGATCGGCGGCTCTCTTCTTGTTGGTATCGTTCGGGCCGTTATTGCAACGGTTGACTTTGTGGTTGGGGTTGGGGTAGTAGTGACAATTCTCTTTGTGGTCGTCGGCCTCTTCGTCGTGAGCCTCGGTGTCGTTCGTTTAGTTGTTCTTGTCGTCGTTATGGCGGTCCGTCTCCTTGTTGTTGTCGCACTGGTAGTCCTTCGAGTTGTTCTTGTAGTTGGGCTTCGAGTTGTCGCCGTTGTGGTCGTTCGAGCAAAAGGTACACTCGTTGTGGTCGTCGTCGCCGTCGCCCTCGTCGTCGTCTCACCGTCATCGTCTTCTAGTTTCTCGCTGCACTGAGATGGCACTGAAGAGCGAGTAGTTACAGTACTCTACTGTACATGGTGGTGTGACAATGACAGTCGCGTCGGCGCCAACGCACGCGCAAAGCAGACGATCTCGCCATCTTCCTCGAAAATGCACGTCTCTTTTGGCCAGAGACAGAGTGGGAAGCAGTCGGAGTGGAAAGTGGGCTGTCTAAGGCCGTCGTCTGGGAAGACAGCCGAGCCTATGTATGTACGGATAAGTTCGTATCAAGTTGCACATTCAGCATGTACTTAGATCTCGCGGATATTGGCTGCACGTAGAGATTTGTGTCAAATTCGAGTTCAGCCATACTGAGCAATTACCAAGCGACAGAGACTCTTGCAATCTTTAGAAATGCACTGCAGATGTAGACAACAGTGTAATACCTACTCACACTCAGCAGTTCCAAGGAAACGGGCCAAATCCCGCTCTTCTTTCAAGACGCACTCTGTCGGAGGAAGTGCAAACATCAGTATCAAAAGGCCCTGCAAAAGCCTTCCTGTTTTCATGACGCTCTGCCGTCTACAGAATGCGCGCAAAACCATTGAGAAAGTGTAATCGCACCGCTTGGCTGCGGGTGACACTAAGTGGAGATCATGCGA
>JASAMZ010012421.1:20000-33890 GCA_030248115.1 Linhomoeus sp. GSCO2_2
CCATGTATTGTCACGGGATCCATAAGAGATAGTGGAGAGGCTAGCCTAATGCCGAGGCCTGCCAGAGCCTAAGATGCCTAAAGCCTAAGTGTAGCCCCAGCCAATGCCAACCATACGTCAAACGAGCCCACACTCTGGCGTCGCGAAGAACCGATCCAAATCGGCCTCTTCATCCTCAGAGAGAAGAGAGCAGGACAGATGCAGGCCTGCCACCATCAGCAAGCCGTGCCATAGCCAAATTCTGCTTTTCATTGGCTTTACTGACAACGCACCCATACACCCAAACAATGCGCTCGAAAAACAGCTAGTTCTTCGTCTCAAGCAGGGTGGGGGTAGCGCCGTGCGTGTCATCGATCCACTTACGCACTTTACACAATACGTTGCGCAAGCGGCGACATACTCGAGCGCAGACGGAACTGGCGCGGCGGCGATCGGTCTGTTTGACAGTGTGTAATGCTCGTTACAGGGTACTACTACACACACTGCACAATACAAAGCAGCGCGACACTAACAAGGAGGAGGCGACGACGGAAGAGGGAGGATGACAGCGAGCTGACAGCTGCGCCGATCATCGCAACTCAATCAATCCGACAGACGTGTTTAGAAAATGCTCACTCTTCTATCGGAAATACATGTCGCATCGTAACCGAATTGTATTCTGAGGCATGGTGGCAATTCACCTAAACTAAATCAGTTTCAACTTCAGTCACAATCAGTTACAATGTAACTAAAATTGAAACTCACAGCCTACAGTTCAAGTCATGCAATGCTGAGATTACCGTGTTCTTGCAATATGCCTGCCCCAAGGCCCAAACTATGACAATGGTATGGTCTAAGAAGCAACTCAAGTTTCAAAGTGCCTATCGGTCTATTGGTGACCTTGTTCTGGAAGTTCGACTCCCAATGAAAGAGCCAATATTCCACTTGGCGGCAACCAAACAACAAGCTGTTTTTAAAAAGTTGAGTTGTTTTATTAATACAGAGTGGTTTGTGAGTGTTTTAAAGTGGAAGAGTAAAAGAGTGGATACTTTTGTAAAGTATTTCGAAGCCTTTCCGATATGACGCGCGCCCGCCCGGAGTCCACTATTCGTGCGCTACTTCTGACACGCTCCTTTCTGAGGGATTCTTGCAGGGCAACATTGGGATCGCCCGGGATTAGTTTTTTGAGCAAGACACACGCATTTCTGAGCGGTTGTTGCAGGGCAACATTGGGATCGATCAATTTTTTGGCAGACAAAGTTGTTTGTAAGACAAGGGTTTAAAAAAAACAAAAGTATTTCTTTAGGAATGACCGTACAACAACTGCCTCAACGTAAGCTTTCAAATGGTCGAACGAATGCCGCTCTACGATGGAAGACGAGCGAGTTAGAGAAGTTTTGCGGTTTGAACTTTTGGGTTACTGTAGTTCGCGATATTCAAACTTTTGAGTTTCGACGAATAGAAGAACAAATGATCAGGGAATCAAGAGCTATCCAGCAACTCAAGATCGTCTCTCTACGATGCACGCTGAGCGAGTTAGAACGATTTCTATGCTAAAAACGCGAGAATGTCGCTATTCGTGGTGCGTGTTTGCGTAATTAACAAAAAATTTACGCCAAGTAAAAGAGCACGTCGAGACGTTTTAGTTGACCTATAGCACGCCGCTCTACGACGTAAGACGAGCGTGTTGGAGCCGTTTTGCGTTTTGGACCGTCGGGTTACTGTAGCGCGCGCAATTCAAACTTTTGAATTTCGACTTCTATTAACGGAATTATCAGTGTGCCGAAACATACTCAACAAACTCAAGATCGTCTCTCTATGACGGAAGACGAGCGAGTTAGATAAGTTTTGCGTTTTAAACCTTTGAGTTACTGTAGCTCCCGAAATTCAAACTTTTGAGTTTGGACCAATAGAAGGACAAATGATCAGTGAGTCGAGAGCTATCCTATCAACCCAAGATCGTCTCCGTACGACGCACGCTGATCGAGTTACAGCGATTTCTGCGTTAAAAACGCGAGAATGTCGCTTTTCGTGGTGCGTGTTAGCGTAATTAAGGATATTTTTAATGCCGAACGAAAGAGCACGTCGAGACCTTTTAGTTGAGCTATCGCACGCCGCTCTACGACGTAAGACGAGCGAGTTAGCGCCGTTTTCCGTTTCGACCTTCGGGTTACTGTAACTCGCGAAATTCAAACTTTTGAATTTCGAAACCTCTTATCTGAATGATCAGTGAGTCGAGACCTATCCATAAAGTCCAAGATCGCCTTCCTATGACTTTCCAACGCCGAGATCTGAGAGCGTGACGGACGGACAGACGGACGGACGCACTGACGATGAGCTCTCGTAGGGGTTCGCCCGGCTGAGGCCGGGCGAAAAAATCCTGTCGCATCAGGTTGGACGTCGTTTGTTGCCGAGAAGTGGAAGGATTTACGGAAGCTTCTCTTAACCTCGAGTCTGTGTGGAAACTTCACGCTTCTCATCGTCTGGTGCTACCTACGACCTCGAGTCATAATGCCGAGTTGAGGCAAATATTCCCAATGAGAGCAACTGTCGAGCCCGCGTCTCGCCGTTTCCATCGAAACGGATCTCTTTCCGTTTCCAAAGAAACGGGGTTGAATTCTGCGCTGCGCAGCTTAGACCTACATGCAGTTGCCATGCTCGACAATGCAGTGATGAGTAGAGACGTCCCTTCAACTCGATCGAAGTTGTTGCTCCCGCCTTCCGCTCGTTTCCAAAGGAACGGACCCCGTCATTAGTTGGAGGTGGACTACCTATTTCTGCTCCTTGCAGCTCAGATTGCCATTTAATCGTCCTGTCAGACCGCAGAGTTGAGTAGAAACAGCCTTCGAACGAAGTCGAATTCTTGTCCTCCTGAAGGTGAAGCACGTCATTTTCTGGTCAAGCGCCCTAGTGTGCGAGAAGTAAGTGAGATCTCCTCACTCCGAAATGAAACTGAGCAAGGCCGCTGCACTGACTCTGCTGCTGTGGTTCACTGTGATAGAGCCGACTGGCGAAACGGACCTCGTCGGGAGTCGGCGTTACAACAGGTCTGACACGCCATATTTGCAGGGGATCGCCTTTGCGTTGCGAATAGAGCTTTTGGGAACGGATGCTTTCAGTCAAAAAGATAGGCAAGGCAAGGTGTATGGAGGGATTCCTGGGGATGCCGCGTGCTCAAATTCGTAGACCCCCCCCCCCCCCCCCGCCAACCCAACCTGCCATGCGACCACTCCGAAAGTGGAGAAGTCCCACGAATCTAGGAGAGCTCTTCTTGCGCTCGGTCGTTCGTTACACTCTTAGATGAAGGTGGCCCCCCCCCCCCCCCCCCCCCTCCACTGTGCCTAAACCCAAGTCAAGCCAGCTGCAGATAACGAAAGGAAGTGTCAATTTGTTCAGCATGGCGAATAGAGTCAGATAAATGGTCGACTGGCACAATGCCACAGGCATTAATCGTTGGGGATCGCCAACAAAAGAATTTTCATCCGCCCATGGACTTTCATCGGCTCGATCCTAGTGGGTTCAAAATTCAAATTGACTTCTAGTGGTGTCGAGCTTATCGCAGGGTGACCAATAGCGTGGGTCTTGCTCAAAAAAATAATCCCGGGCGATCCCAATGTTGCCCTGCAAGAACCCCTCAGAAAGGAGCGTGTCAGAAGTAGCGCATGAATAGTGGACTCCAGGCGGGCGCGCTTCATATCGGAAAGGCTTCGAAATACTTTTCAAAAGTATCCACTCTTTTACTCTTCCGCTTTAAAACACTCATAAACCACTCTGTATTAATAAAACAACTCAACTTTTTTAAAACAGCTTGTTGAAGAATTTGCTTGCCACCATACGTGCCCTCAAGTGGAAAACCTGGTTTTGTCCATTCAGCTGAAGCTAGGTGTGTTGTATGTCAAATGTGGGGTATTGGAGGGTCACAATTCCAAACTTGCTATTAATTTTGCGATCAGAATGGCTACTAAGCCTCACTGACATCATGTCACTGACACTGACAACAACAAAACCATTATTGCCATTGACATGTCTCGTTGACCAATGGGCAGCATGATTCAACTCCTAAAAAGCTTCTGAAAGAGGGGAGGAGTGCCCCGAGGGGCTCTGCCCCCGTCTACTAATCTTGTTTATCAGGCGAGTCTGATGACGCGAAGAGCCAAAGTGAAGCAGCACCTGGGACTGTTTCTCGGCTCCACGGGCCTCAACATCATCTGCTTGAGCGTCGTCTGCTCCTGCGCCCTGGTGGAGAGCCTGATCTATTTGAGTCCATTCTTTCGCCATAGTCCAGTATTTCTGTGGGTGGGCTCGTTGATTTACGCTCACGTCGGCTGGTCCCGGGTGGCCCAACAGCTGGCCTCCGACATCAATTCCACCTGCGGCATCATCTTCTACGTCCTCTTCACACCCAAATACAACCAAGCCTTCAGATGGTTGACGGCTGCCATTGTGGCCGCAGCCAAGAAAGTGGCACTCGCTCTCTCTCATTGCGTCGCGAAGCTTTGCTCCACGGCAGCTTCTTCTTAGTTTCGTTCGGCGCGATGAATAGTATAGGTGTCCGTGGAACTCCGCATTTCAATGAATGTTAAGTTGGACAGTGCCACTCTCATGCTTAGGTTCATGCTTAGCACAGCAGCAACACTGACAGCGCAGAGTGCCGCCACTGCTAAATTCATTTTTATTTCGGCAGACAAACGTTTGCGATTGCGAAGCAAATTTTCGTACTGCTTTAATTCTTCCACCTTATGTGAGTGAGATTTGAAAACGCGAGCTACCGTAGCCCCGCTTCAATGGGATTCTACTGTACATCCACATTTGAAGTACCCGATCGTATGCGCCGATTTGTGTGTCTCCGTCTTTGCCTGCACATAGAACCGCCTTCCATAAGGCAAAGCCCTTACATCAATGGTCGAAACAAGACAAGAGGAGATAACAACAGACCAGACACCATCACGAACACATACCTGCAAGGACCCTTGTACAAACGAGCCAAAATCGTCTATGGTGTAGGCACATGAACATAAAGCAAGACAGACAGACGTTTAACAGCTTCACATTGACAGACAATCGCCCACTGGCCGATTCGCTCGACGCACTTCTGCCTTCGGTGTGGCTGTTGTCTCCGTGTCGAATCTCGATTTCGATCACGCGAGGCTCTTCTTCCTCCTCCTCTGACACTTCTGGTGGCTGAGTAGCAGCTGACACAGCATCCCAGTAGGAGATGGCTGACTCTGGTGGAGGTGGAGCGGCCATCGCTGGAGCAACCATGGGAACCACTTGAACCATCCGCTGTCGGGGGTAGGGCGAAGGCTTCGCAGCCACTGAAAGTGGACAGGACAGTTGGAACGACAAATGAGATTGGTGTTTGTGTTGGAGATTTTTAAGTGGGGTTACGATAGCATCGTTGGTGGTGGAGCGAGATGGCCTATACATAGGCACCCAACGTCTCACTTCCGGCAGATAGACCATGTGCAATGCCACTGACTAATACAGATCAGGCCCACCTCTGTCCACTGGAGCATGCGTTGTTGTCGCTACAGGGCCCTTCTTTTGTTGCTGCTGTTGTTGTGGCACCTTTGCTGGGTATCGTCTCTTGCCGTCTAGAGGGCCGCACTGGAGGCACCAGACAATGACTCCAAGGCAGGCCAGAAGGCCAGCGAAGCTAATGGGCGGATAGGCCATCAGTGGCCGGCCTCCTCCTCCTTCTTCTTCGGTAGACATCTTGGGAGCATCCTTTCCATTCGAATCAGGCGGATTGGCTGGAGCAGAGGTCTTCCTCGATGTCAGCGAAGGCTTGGTGGTGACAAGGACAGTGGTCGTTGTGGTTGTTGTAGTTGTTGCAGTGCGAGTTGACGGCCATGTTGTATTCGCCAGGACCGACTTTCTACAAGACGACATAAGGAAAGCCACACCGCCCCCACCCCCCCCCCCCCCTCCCCCTAACCCAAACGACGATTGAGCTGGCTGGTTGGTTACCATCACATCGTCATACCTTCCACAGCAGACTTGGTCAGACTTGTCACGCGGTCGGTAGCAGGCGGTGTCTTCAAAGTGCAGACAGAAGTCTCTGCACTCTTCAAGGTCTGCATGTCGTGAGAAGCTGCAGTGCAGCGCCTGCTCTGGTACTGGGTCAAGATACTCCCTGCCCCTGGGCACCAGACTGTAAACGGAGCAGCACCACTTCTCGCCTTCGCTCTTGGCATTGTTGTAGTAGCAGATCTCGTCGTGAATGGTGCTGCGGCACGGATCGAAGCAGCTGGAGGAGGAGTCATAGCATTTCTCTTTCCACTTCTCCTCTCCATGTGTAAGCACCGTCGTCATGTTCTTGTACTCGTTTTTCACGCGGCAGTACCATTTGGCCCAGCTGCGGCACTGGACACACTTGATGCCACGATAGAGTTGGCAGTGGCGGTCGCACCACGCTTTGTCTCCCGCGCCGTACGCTCTGGTCAACAGTTCAATGGGAATCCTACTCGCAGACTGATTCGTTGGTAGAGAGTCTCCGCAGCACCAGTCGTGCGCATAGGAGGGGCCCGCTTGGTGGATTCTCTCCGAAAGTGCAGGACCTCTGGCACTTTTTGGACGACAGTCGTAGAACGGGAAGTATTGGCAGGGGGGCTCTTCTAATGCAACAACCCTGCAGCTGGAAGCAGCAAAGACAGCGCAGAGCGCCGCTACTACTGCCAGCTTCATCGTCGTCACAATTTTGACGGATGGAGAGACCAGGATATTCCGCAACACAGAAACTTTGCCTGAAAATAGAATCTAAGACAACGGTTGATACCCCCCCCCCCCCCCCCCCCCCCCCCCCCCCCCCCCACCCAACCGTAATCGCACATCACCGCAAAAGATTTGACAACGCGCACAACCGTAACCCGAATTCAGGGTGGTGTTCTAGCAGGATACTGTATCCAGTGTTTTCAAAATTGAAGCCACCAAAAGGACGCAAATGCGAATGCCAAACAGCATTCTTCCTATTTTTTCGCCGCGCCTCAGCGCGGCGAGGTGTATATATACGGTTGACAATGTGTGTGTGTGTGTGTGTCCGTCCGTCCGTCCGTGCCACCGAAGTAAGAAACATGACATATGTGGCCAAGTAGAGTCAAGGTCGCTGAGTACGGATCCGATGTCCGTTTCTGTTGCTAATTTCGCATTTTCGAGATATTCACTATTAAAATTCAAAAATGTTGAAAATCGACTTTTTCACCTGATGAGCTAGCCGCGAAATTTCTTCAGAAATGGAAAGAGCACGGACCGCTGATAATTTGTAACCCAAAAGAAATTTTTTGTCAATGCGGAATTTGATAGAAATACGCAATTGTTTGTCGAAATTTCATAAATTGACGCAAAATAGAACGTCATTTACTGACGAATGTGAATGCAGAAACTGAAACGTCGCAAGCCAATAAGAATTTGTGACATAGTTTTTCAGTTTTGAAAAATTGCAATTTGGAGATATTTACAATTAAAATATGAAAATGTCGAAAATCGACTTTTTCACCTGATGAGCTAGCGGCGAAATTTCTTCAGAAGTGGAAAGAGGATAGGCCGTGGACAATTTGTAACACAAAAGAATTTTTTTCAAATGTGGAATTTCATAGAAATACGCAATTATTTCAAAAATAAAAAATAGAACGTCATTTATTGACGAATGTGAATGTAGAAATTGAAAGGTCGTAAGCTAATAAGAATTTGTGACGTGGTTCTACAGTTTTGAAATATTGCAATTTAGAGGTATTCACAATTAAAATGTAAAAATGTCGAAAATCGACTTTGTCACCTGATGGACTAGCGGCGAAATTTCTTCAGAAACGGAAAAAGCATAGACCGCGGATAATTTGTAACACAAACAAAATTGTTTGCACTTGTGATAGAATACGCCACAATTTGCCAAAATTCTAAAAATTGACAAAAGCGTCATAACGCAGAAATACGCAACCAAACGAAATTCCTGGTAGAGAACGACTGCACCAAACAGTTGGCAAGTTTTTTGTTCGATGTGGCGTATTCCAACAAGTATAAAACTTCAGATCAACGGCGTCGTATCATGCCGATACCATATAGCGAACGCGGCGATATCACTGAGCTTTAGATCAGTTGCACAGACAACCGTATCGTGGTAATAGCTGCATTTGAATTGTCGTACACGTTTTCAAGATACCTTCTCAAGATACGGCTAATTATGCGAATGAAATTCACTATACTGTTCATCAAGATTTGACAGACACAAAGTATAGGTTTGAACTTTTTACACACACAGCTTGTTTCGTCGCGCCTCAGCGCGGCGAGGTGTATATATACGGATGACAATGTCTGTGTGTGTGTGTCCGTCCGTGCCACCGAAGTAAGATATATGACATATGTGGTCAAGTAGAGTCAAGGTCACTGAGTGCGGATCCGATGCCCGTTTGTGTTGCTAATTTCGCATTTTCGAGATATTTGCAATTGAAATATGAAAATGTCGAAAATCGGCTTTTTCACCTGATGAGTTAACGGCAAATTTTCTTTAGAAATGGGAAGAGCATAGACCGCGGATAATTTGTAACACAAAAGAAATTTTTTGCAAGTGTGGAATTTTATAGAAATACGCGATTATTTGTCAAAATTCCACAAATCGACAAAAATAAAACGTCATTTATTGACGAATGTAAATACAGAAATGGAAAGGTCGTATGTCGGTAAGAATTTGTGACATCTTTTCACAGTTTTATTAAATTGCAATTTAGAGATATTTACAATTAAAAATGAAAATGTCGAAAATTGACTTTTTTGCCTGATGAGCTAGCGGCGAAATTTCTTCAGAAATGGGAAGAGCATAGACGCGGATAATTTGTAACAGAAAAGAATTTTTTTTGCAAATGTGGAGTTTCATAGAAATAAGCTATTATTTGCCGAAATTTCATATACCTATTGACAAACATAGAACGCCATAACGCAAGAGGTGCGTACACCAAACGAAATTACTGGTAGAGAACACCTGCACCAAACATTTGGGACCTGTTTTGTTCGATGTGGCGTATTCCCACAGGTATAAAACTTCAGATCAACGGCGTCGTATCATGTCGATAACATATAGCGAACGCGGCGATATCACTGAGCTTTAGATCAGCTGTACAGACAACCGTATCGTGTGAAAAGCTGCACTTGGGTTGTGGTATACGTTCTCAAGATACCTTCTCTAGATATGTACGGCTAATGGTGTGTACAAAGTTCACTATACTGCTCACCAAAAATTTGACAGACACAAAGTATAGGTTGAACTTTTTACACACACACACAGCTTGTTTCGCCCGCCCTCAGGCGGGCGACACCATACGAGAGCTCGGCGTGCGTGCGTGCGTCCGTCCGTCCGTCCGTCCGTGCGTGCGTGCGTGCGTGCGTCACGCTCTCAGATCTCGGCGTTGGAAAGTCGTAGAGCGGAGATCTTGGGCTCTACGGATAGGTCTCGACTCTCTGATCATTCAGCTAAGAGGTTTCGAAATTCTAAAGTTTGAATTGCGCGCGCTACAGTAACCCAAAGGTCAAAACGCAAAACGGCTCTACCTCGCTCGTCTTACGTCGTAGAGCGGCAATCGACACGTCAGGTGAAACTCTCGACGTGCTCTTTCATGCGGCTACAAAAGTTTGTTCAGTTACGCAAACACGCACCGCTGAAAACGCCATTCTCAGGATTTTGACGCTAAGATCGCACTAACTCGCTCAACTTGCGTCGTAGAGAGACGATCTCGAGCTTTTTGGATAGCTCCCGACTCACTGATCATTTGTTCTCCCATCGGTCGAAATTCAAAAGTTTGAATTTCGCGAGTTACAGTAACTAGAAGGTGCAAAAGCACAAAATGGCTCTAACTTGCTCGTCTTACATCGTAGAGTGGCAATCGACACGCCAGGTGAAAGCTCTCGACGTGTTCTTTCATGCGGCTACAAAAGTTTGCTCAATTACGCGAACACGCACCGCGGAAAACGCCATTGTCGGGATTTAGCACTAAGCAAAAGATGCACAGTAGTGCAGGCTGTGTGGCGACCAGAATGGTCGTGGTGGCACTTGTGGTGGTGATAGTGGGCCAAGTAGTGCTCACCCATACCGACTTCCTGCAACGGTGATGGTGAGCATCTGGCAAACTGAAGAACGTCTCATCTCGTCCTCCACACGACAACTCAGCAGGCGCCGACTCTTTTCGCCTTCAAAAATTAGAAGTCCCACGACTTATATTTGGAAAGATAGAATTTGCATTAGTGCAGTTTATTCCGACAAAATTCAGCGTTTGCCTAACAAAGGAGTTGTCAAGCTCATCTTATGACTCCAAGCAGTGTCTTCGACTTCTCCCCTGTGATTCACAGCCATGTTCTCTCTTCATATGCACTCAGCCAGCCGCTTTCAGGGAGCATCAAGGAACTTTGAGCTGATGGAAGCGCAATAATTGTCGATTGTTGATGGTACATTACGCTTGATTATGGATGATTCATATCATCGCGCAACAAAACAAGCTGTGTGTGTAAAAAGTTCAACCTATACTTTGTGTCTGTCAAATCTTGGTGAACAGTATAGTGAATTTCATTCGCATAATTAGCCGTATCTAGAGAAGGTATCTTGAAAACGTGTACCACAATTCAAGTGCAGCTATTACCACGATACGGTTGTCTGTACAGCTGATCTAAAGCTCAGTGATATCGCCGCGTTCGCTATATGGTATCGGCATGATACGACGCCGTTGATCTGAAGTTTTATACCTGTGGGAATACGGCACATCGAAAAAAAACTTGCCAACTGTTTGGTGCAGTCGTTCTCTACCAGGATTTCGTTTGGTTGCGTATTTCGCGTTATGACGGCGATACGTTATATGTTCTTGGTTCCATTACGTATTGCTGCCGCATTTGCGTAACTTTCAAAACTGTTTGGTTTTAACATGGTCGTCAGGTAGGAAACTTATTAGAGTATATTTGGTAAAAATTTGGCTTTGCTCGCTTGACCCACGCAAGAGTTATGTAAGGTCGAATGTTCAACTTGTTGCTTCAATTTCCGCAGTACTTTAAAATTCACAGAGCAACAACTCCAGCCCTGTCTATTCAAATTGGACGAAATTCGGTGTACCTTTTGGTACTGTAGATGAAAATAAACGTGCAAAATTTCAACGCGATCGGTTACCGTATGACCAAGTTGTGGGCGCTCAAAGGGTGTCACCTTTTTTTCGCCGCGCCCCAGCGCGGCGAGTATATATACGGACGCTATTGTCCGTTCGTGTTTCCGTCTGTGTGTCTGTGTGTCTGTGTGTGTCACAAAACTAGACATGACGGTTAGTGCCACCCAATGGAGTCGAATGCGCTGAGTAACGTGTCGATGTCCGTTTCTGTTGCTAATTTCGCTATTTCGAGATATTTACAATTAAAATACGAAAATGTCAAAAATGACACTTTTATTTACAAGTCGTATCGGCAAAGTTTTTGCTGAAATGGAAAGGGCACAAGACGCAATGAATTTGTGACATAGTTTCGAATTTTGGAATTCACCAAATTAGGGATATTTTCAAGGTTTTTGTCAAAATTCCCAAATTACAAACAATTCAAACAGCTTATATTTCAAAATTTCTTTGCACCGATGTATCGAGCATAGTCTGCCAAGTATTTAGCAAATAGTTTCAGCAATTATAATTAACGAAATTTAGGATATTTTTAAGGATTTTGTTAAAATCCCCAAATTCCGACAATTTCAAACAACTTAAATCTCATAATTTCTTTTCACGGATGTGTCGAGCATAGTCTACCAAGTATTTATCAAATAGTTTCAGATTTTATAATTAACGAAATTAGGGATATTTTCAAGGGTATTGTCAAAAATCCAAAATTTCGACAATTTCAAACAGCTTAAATTTCATTTGCGCGAATGTATGGAGCATAGTCTGCCAAGCATTTAACAAGTAGTTTTAGATTTTATAATTAACGAAAATAGGGATATTTTCAAGGGTATTTTCAAAATTCCCAAATTTCGGCAATTTCAAACAGCTTAAATTTCAAAACTTCTTTGCACGGATGTGTCGAGCATAGTCTGCCAAGTGTTTAGCAAATAGTTTCAGAGATTATAATTAATGAAATTTAGGATATTTTCAAGGGTTTTGTCAAAATCCCCAAATTTCGACAAATTCAAACGGCTTAAATTTCAAAGATTCTTTGCTCGGAAGTATCGAGCATAGTCTGCCATGTATTTAACAAATAGTTTCGGATTTTATAATTAACAGATTTACGTATATTTTCAAGGGTATTGTTAAACTTCCCAAATTTAGACAATTTCAAATAGCTTAAATTTCAGAATGTCTTTGCATGATTGTATCGGGCATAGTTTGCCAACTATTTAGCAAATAGTTCTCTATTTTATAATTAACGAATGTAGGTATATTTTCAAGGTTTTTCTCAAAATTGCCAAATTTCGACAATTTCAAACAACTTAGATTTCAAAATATCTTTGCTTGGATGTACCGGGCGTAGTATGTCAAGTAATTATGAAACAGCTTCAGATTTTAGAATTCAAGAAATTAGGGATATTTTCAAGGGTTTTGTAAAATATGGCAGATTTTGGCATTTTCAATATTTTTCCAGTGTATCTCCTTAAGTGCCTCCCCCCCCCCCCCCCCCGCCAACTCCCCCCCCAGCTCCCCCCCAATTTCGGACGCAGTCTTTCGATTTTTCAATTTTGAAGACTCGCTCCTAAACGTGAAAATACGGGAAGGACTGGGAAGGACTGTGTACTTTTGCCGTCCCCTAGAAAGATACAGTCTTGCACCAGTCTTGCACCATTAAAGATTGTGTCGTCAATTTTGACACTTTTTTTAGGACTGTGTATTCCATTTGAAGCCGGTGGCATTCCGTTTGAAATGAAAGACTGCATCCTGCTCCACGCACATTACAGCCGACTGTGTAATGACAGAGTCGAACGTCAGCACCGTCGGGACACAGTCCAGTTGTTGGGAATTGTAACTTGCACCAGGCGCACTCCGCGCACATGGCAGCCGACTGTGTAATGACAGAGTCGTACGTCAGCATCGTCGGGACACAGTACAGTTGTTGGGAATTGTAACTTGCACCAGGCGCACTCCGCGCACATAGCAGCCGACTGTGTAATGACGGAGTCGTACGTCAGCATCGTCGGGACACAGTCCAGTTGTTGGGAATTGTAACTTGCACCAGGCGCACTCCGCGACATAGCAGCCGACTGTGTAATGACATAGTCGTACGTCAGCATCGTCGGGACACAGTCCAGTTGTTGGGAATTGTAACTTGCACCAGGCGCACTCCGCGCCACATAACAGCCGACTGTGTAATGACAAAGTCGAACGTCAGCACCGTCGGGACACAGTCCAGTTGTTGTGAATTGTAACTTGCACCAGGCGCACTCAGCGCACATTACAGCCGAGTGTGTAATGTCAGAGTCGTACGTCAGCACCGTCGGGACACAGTCCAGTTGTTGGGAATTGTAACTTGCACCAGGCGCACTCCGCGCACATGACAGCCGACTCTGTAATGAGCCGGAGTCGAACGTCAGCACTGTGGGGAGTCGTTCTTAAGTTCTGGAATGATGAGAGCACTCCGGGGAACCGACGCCGCAGTCTAGCACGTGAATTGTCTGGACCGTGTCCCGAGATGACCAGAATTCAAATTCGCGCCAATAGTGTAACAAGTATTGTCACATGTGTTGTACCTCAAAGATGAACCTGATGAAAACCGCCGCTTCACCACATGGCATGGTGTGTCCAAGGTCAAATCTCTTCAGTGTGGGAGGTCAAATTTGGCAGCCGCAATTTAGTAATTTGAACCAAATTTGGAGTTATTTGGTGAAAATTTCTGGAAATTATTTTGCCGTTCATGGGAGGTTGGTTGTACATCTTTGCAGCGCGCACCATTTGTTTGAATTTGTTGTACTATTTCTGT
>JASAMZ010012422.1:0-12259 GCA_030248115.1 Linhomoeus sp. GSCO2_2
TATTTGTACCTCTGGTGTTGGTGAGACCCAGCTGCACGGGGGAGTCGGCGCTGACCTCCTGCGGACAACGCTTCCGCCCCACCCACTTGGCGTCCAGTAGCTCCATCACGCCTCCTGGACGAGACGAGGGTAGTGCTCTGCCAAACTCTGCCAAGGACTAGAAGGAAGCAAGTTCGTGAAGACCTTCCAAAAGCTCGAGGACGCCCTGGTGAAGAAGGTGTCGCAGGCGTACTCGAAGTCCGATTCCTGGTGCTGCGCAGATGGCCGGAGATGCGCAGTCCACGCTGCGTGCGCGGGTCCAGCTCTGGCCAAGTCGTAGATGAAGGCATTCAGCTTGCTGAGGGCGGCGGGCGAGAAGACAAATGAGGTACTTTCGTGTGGAACGATAAGCGATCGGGTCTAACCCATTTTGGATTTGCTTAATGGCCTCTTGGGCGCGTCTTTCTCGTTGACGGTGATCATGGTGCGAAACATGGTCGAGAGCTCCACGTGCCGCTTGAAGTACATGTAGACGTTGCTGTCCACCACCGTTGCATAGGTGAAATTGGCGCTGGGATTGCGCAGCTGGATGGGACGGGAGTACTGTAGCAGCGCTACAACAAAGCCAACCGTAAGGCTCCGATCCCTTGACGTACCACCGACCCTCGAGTCGGAGATGCCGCTCAACGGCGGTACGGGCCGGTCGAGGACCAGAAATGCGGCCAGATTGGCGGTGTAGGACGAGACCATGACGGTGACGAAGCCGCACCACATGATCGCCAAGTCCTGCCCGCAGCAGCTTCTGGGGCTCCCTGGAAGAGCCAGTTTAGTCGTGGACGTGTTAGAGAAGTTAGAAGGACCGATTCGTACTCTCTCCTTATGCCGCCGTCCGACCAGCTCCAGACGAACCAGAGAGCGCCGCTGAAGCCCAGGGGCAGGTCCCCGTCCATATCTGAACCGCGCCTCACAAACGCATCTCGAAGATCGACGTTTCTGAGGTGTTCTGACAGGTACTACCTGAGCCCTACCGAGCGCATGACGTCACGCTCGTCATCTTCATAATACTTGGCGAAGGGCCAGAACTTGTCGAGAAGGAAGAGGGCGAATCCGACCCACAAGACGCAGATGAGAATTACCACCCAGACGGGCGGCATGAACGGCTGCATGAAGCTCTCCATGGGAGAAATCCTTGTCATCTGTCCACCAGAAAAAAGCTCACTAGGCGATCACTAGTCAACCAAGCGATATCAGGAGTTCGTTGTTTATGTGATGCACAATGTACCTTCTTCTCCAGTAGCAGAATTCCATGGTACAGCCAGGGCTTGCTGAAGTCTATCGCCTTCTCCCTTTCTCGTTGATGGTGAAAGCGCCGATGGCCAAGTGAGAGCCTTGTCTGAGTCTCCTCGCAATGACTTTGTCTGTGAGTCTTCCTATGACCCCTGCTCCACTCTGTAGGAACTGGTATTCTGAAGAAGAGTGACTGGCTAATCGACTTTGCATTTCGACAGATTAGATAGGCAGACACAGACGGTTACAACAATGCGGCGGACAACGACGACGACGACGACGTTGCGTCGCGAGAAGATTCTACAGGAGCCGAGGAAGTGACAACTAATCAGGTCAATCCAACCACAACTATGTACCTCGTCCAGGCTGTAGCTGCCGTAGGTGTCCTCGAGCTCCAGCTCGAAGGTGAAGTCGACGGCGCTCAGTTGACCGACAGGTAGTGGACCAGCTCGATGGCGTAGCCCCAGCAGTAGAGGACGCCGCCTTGCGTGCAGCCGAAGGCGGAGTGGGGTGGATGTCGACGATGGCGTCCGTGGTGTCGAAGACGACCTGCTCCGCCCTGCCGTCGTCGATGGCAACACGAGGCAGTCGGAGGAGGAGTTCACCGGCTGCGACTTGTAGACGAAAGGGTGGTCCTCCACCGTCCCAATCTGCCAAGAATAGCAAATGTAACACAATTTTATGACTACTACTCAGTCTTACCAAAGACGGCAAGGACAAGTTGTGTTACGATCATATGCGACAGCGGGTTCTCCTGTCCGAGTCGGACTTGTCCTGATAGGGCCAGATAATCTTGTCTTCCTGGAGTTGTAATTCGGAGCCTTGCTGGCCGCTCTGAAGCGGTCAAAAGCGTAATCACCACGATGCAAAATGTAAGTAGTTAGTCTACAGCGCGCACCTTGAAGTGGCCGACGACCCCGACGCCGGCGTCAGCTACGTCAGCCTGGCCGTCGACTCTGTCGCCTTCGTTTGAGAACCGGGTTCAAGGCTTTCAGCGGACCCGCTGAGAATCCTCCTGTAGAAGAGCAATTTCGAAAACTAGGTACTCCGACCCGAAAGCGGAACGAAATATGTACCGCACACATACCGGTAGAGTCGTTATTCCCAGCGGTACCGGCTTCGCCTGCCGCCGGCGACTCTGTTCCCCTTCATCGAGATGGAATGCTTCGAGTCGCTGTTGTCGCAGCTTTGGCGGAAGGTCCGGCAAAATGCTGCAGCAGCCGATTGGTGAGAATCAGCCTTCTGGTGACGTTGTCGACGTTCTCGTCTTCATCTCCTTCTTGATACTCCACAAGCGGGTCGGAGAAGTTGGCGCCGAATGCTTCTTCCATCGTCTTGGACAGCAGCGTCGACTCGTCGACGTCGTCGTACTCCTTCACCAGCGTCTTCACCGTGAACGTGTCGAAGCCGTTTCTCAGCAGGTGGAAGCACTCCTTCAGCGTCCGCGGAAAGCTCTTGTGCAGCTCCGAGAGACGGACGCCGATCAGGCCTTCTGAAGAGAGAGGATTTAGGTGTTGTATTGAAGTGAATAGTATTATGTTGGCGGGGCCAGTGCTGGAGAGGCGATGTTCTTACCTTCGTCGACGAAATGGCGAATTGTTTCCTCGGACAAGAACCACGCCGTTCCTTTGTCGAAAAGAGCCAACTCTTTGGCGACGGCGAAGATTGAGCGCGCCTCGGAATTATCGCTGCAGCAATGAGCTCACCGATGGTTTTGCACCACTTATGTATGTACGTAAATGCACCTCCTGTATACATTCGAACATGCTGCACAGTAGGGTATCCACAATGTTTGTTGAGTAGACAGATTGTACCTACAGTCGGTTCATACAACACATGTACATAAAGACATGTACGTTCATACTACCGTATTCAGCTAGCCTTTCTTGAAACCTAACCTCGCGTGAAAAACAAACGCGCTAGGCAGGGAGCCGCTCTCCTGTAGAGTCTGCGAGTAGTTGCTGTGTTGCATGAGCGGTAGCACCTCGAGCTAAAACAGTAGTCTCATTTTTACCACGTTTTGCTGTCCTCCTGTTCCACCTGCAAACACAGCCGAAGTCGACGCACCTCAACCCCTTCTCGCTCTGCCGATCTGCGAAGCCATCTGATCGTTCTGTCTGGATCGCCGGATCTGTCGGCCACCGCGAACAAGACGGCTGCGCGGTCGTAGCCGAAGTGTTTCAGAAGCGCCGCCAGAGCGGTGGCTTCCTGCGGCCGCGAGGGCATGAGTCGAATCAGCGTTGGGTAGATGAACTGAAATGGACTCCTTTCAGACGGCGAAGAAGACAGCGAGTGAAGCAACAATCAAAAGTCGTGTGGTTTACAATATGGATGCCTGAGAGGAGAGGACCACCCTATGTACCTGGAGCCCATCTATGAACAGTGTACAGTACATACATGTAAGTACATACACAAACACAACGGCTCCCAAGACTTCCAATTGTCACCCGCCTGGTGTGAGAACATGGCCTTGGTAGAGTCCATGCTGACCACTGGAATACGGTAGAAGCCCATGGCCTGAGCGAGCGTCGCGAGCAGATGAGGTGGCGCCGTTCGAGCCGTCCTCCGTTCGCCCAAGTCCAGCTTCACGTGGACGACGGCCAGGGTCCGATTGACCAGCCGGCCGCACTTCGCCTCCGTCAGAATCGACATGGGATTGAAAGAGGTCGATTTTTCTTCACTGCCGTTTGAGCCGGAAGAGCGTCCTAGCTGCTCGGCCGAGACGACGCGCAACGTCACGTTGGGATAGGACGCCAGGAAGACCCTCGCGAAGGCCGCCTCGACTTCCGTCCGCAGCGCGTCGTAGTCCTCACTTGCGATGGGCTCTCCGAAGTCGACGACGAGAACGATTTGAGCAGAGCGTATTGCTTGGGAGAGGAGCAGCGCGCACAAGCACCTTTGCCAGAAGCTGGGCAGGAATCGGAGCGCCGAACGCGGGCTGCCCATGACGGGAAGACCCATTGTTGCGACTGATGCGATTCTCAGTCAGCTCGGCCTTTTCGGCAAGCGGAGTAGGAAGGACAGCTCATTTGGAAAAACGTTTTTGCCAACAACAAAAAAAAACCAAAGAGCGATGGGACCATGTTTACAACGAGGGGATGTATGTACGCCCGCGCTGTCGGTAGATTGCAACTGGCCGTCCGGTGCGTAAGCGCCTCGCGTGCGTGTGTGTATGTGCTCACGTCTTCTTCTGCGGAGGGTTTTTCCTCCAGCAGGATTGAATTATACTTGTTCATCCCCCCTTTGCCGTTGGACTCCCTTCCCAACTGGCTTTGCGACGCTGATGAAAGGGCGCCGCCGGGGGGAATGAAGGCAGGACGAAGGGAAGAGGAAGAAGGGGGGGGGGGGGGGGGGGGGATGGGGGATGGGGGGGGGGCGCCAAGTGAAAAGGCTCCCCTCCCAAACGAAAACCTATCTATTTACCCTCTCGGTCGGGAAGAGGAAACGGCCCAATATGCCGCACAGCGGGCTCGGAAAGGCGAATACTTTTCAAATAGCTATTATCCACCTGGCCGCCGCTTGTTGTACAGACACTGAGGGGGAAACGACCCTGACAAGGGGGGAGGGGAAGGGCGTAATGATGACAGACCCTTACCAAGTTGCCGCCGCCGCCGCTCGGACGAGACGAGTTGTCTCAGCAGGGGCAGCAATGTGGAAGCAAACACGCGTATAGGTAGAGAGGACGCAAAGCCACCTTCCCTCCTCCCCTCCAAGGCATAGGAAACACTGGTAGAGAGGTACAGTACATGTAGGGCGTGTATCACACTTCCAGTCGGCTAAGCCCGCGGCACTGGGGAGCGGATCCAGTTAGAGGTCTTCTAAGATGGAATTGGAAAGTTGAAAGTGGCTCGGGGGCGCAGGAAGGGAGGGATGGGGGAGCGACATGAAATGAAGTCTAATGGCCGAAGAAACTCATTTTGTAAGATGGGCCTCTGTCGCCGCCGCTGACGGCGACGAAGGCGGAGGAGGCGGTTTTCCCGTTATTGAAAGCGCTTGGCGCCGCCCTGGTTGCGCCACTGGCGCGGCTCGTTAGGCGCAAGAGGCTCCAAAGAAGCTTTTCTTTCTCTGCCAGAGAGCTGGAAATCACCAAATGGCCCATCCCTCGCCCAGCTTCCACGTGGTGGCCGTTTGGCTTGCCACCATAGGTGAGAGAGCCGTCTCACGATATCGGCAGATGAGAGTGTTGTGATGATGAGAAGTGATCAGTCGGCGATCCATGGGGCGACCTTGCAGGCCCTCTGTCGACCGTCGCAAACGGGATCGGCGTGGCGACCCTGCTGCCGCACGTCCGTCGAGTCCTGAGCGAGAACATCGGCTCCCTTCCCGTCATCGCCCTGCTGGTCGTCGACTGCAGCTTCGGCCTTCTTCAAGTGTTTCCCGCCCTATCGGCCTTCGCCGGAAGGTGAAATGAGTACCCAGTATGGGTTATGCTTCTATTGAAAGTAAGAAATGTGCGCATGTGCACATGCAGGTGGTTTCTGCCGGACAATGTATGTCAAGCGTATGCAGCTGCGGAAAACTTCCTAGCCGTCGTCCAAGTTGTCTTGGTCACCTGGATTGCCTTCGACCGATACGCAGCCAACTGCACCTTTGCATTCGGTGAGTATCGTGTCGCTTCATAAGCAGGTACATACTAGTGCTGTATGTAGACGATTTTGGACCACCAAAACGTCCAGTGCCTCCTTCAGACGACTACCGCACGTTCAAGATCTACCGCAACTGCCTTATCACCACAATAGTCGGGTCCTTCGTTTGGGCAGTCGCTCCGATTCTTTTGCCTTCCGTTTGGGGATCGTGAGTCTAGTTTTGCCATTCGCAGCACATTAGCGCCAAAGTAACCGAATCCCTAACAAAGCTCTTGGTCAATAACTGTAGTTACGCGAAAACCGTCGGCGGCGTGACCTGCACCATCGACTACGGCCGAAGGGACAACGGATTCCGCCGCTATCTGACGGCGACCTTCGTGGCCCTCTTCCTGATCCCCTTCTGCAGCTCGGCGGCGCTCTACTACTCCATCGTGGACCACATCAAGCGCATGAACGACCCAGAACTACGCGGAGAAGACATCAAAGACCAGGGAAAGGTCGGCGTCGATTGGGCCTCCGCCGGACACGAGAGCAAAGTCCGTAACTGTATGTACGCCGATTCGGAGATTACATACCACTCCAGGGTACTGTAGCTGTTGGTCTCTATTATAATCGTCTACAGGTGTCGTTCGGTTGCTTCCTGCCCCCTTACATCGCCCACCTGGGCTTCGGCCTCATCTGCCTCAACCCCTTCGAGAGAGAGGATACTCTGTCGCCGGCGCCTTCCTTGAATATGGAGTGCTACGCGCTGATGCTCTCCAAGCTCTCCTTCGTCACTAATCCGCTCTTCTATTTGAAGTGAGCGCCTCTTTGAATGGTTTATGTCTTATGCATGCAGGTGCACTCATGTAAAATGATGCAAACCAACTTCGCGACGTAGGTTCAACCCGCAGTTGTGGAAGCACACGTGGCGGGCGCTGACCTGCGGCCGGGCGCAGCAGTCGACCGACTGGACCAGTTCCAGGCGGCTGCTGTCGAGCTTCGCGGGAGGCGGCGGCGCGGGCGGCGGCAGCCGGCGGCCGCCCGCGAAGGCTACTTCGAAGTACGACGTGGTCTTCGAGCAGTTGGCCGCCCGGCGCATGCAGAAGGAGGCGGCGGAGGCGGTGAACAAGAGCTCGGAGGTCGCCCGTCTGCTGGCCCGCGCCGCGCCCGTGAGCGCCGCCGTGGCCACCGACCGCAAGGCGCGCAACTCCATCCTGAACGCCTGCGGCAGTCTGACGGCCATGGCCAGAAGCTTTTCCTCTAACAAGGTCCACGCCGAAGAAGAGAATCGTCCCTCGGAGGAGACGCGCGGAAGCCGGGCTAGACTGGTTTCTTTTCGGCGATTCGAAGAGATGTCGACCAGCGAGGAGGAAGTACTGGTAGCCGGCGAGCAGCAGTTCAGCGACGCCGACAGCGACGACGAGCGAGACACTTTCGAAGAAGACAGACTGAGCGTCGTGTGATAAGATGACCGCTGATACAATGGATTTGCAGTCTTGGTTATCCAACCGAGGGATATTCAAATATGCAGACATATTCGAGTTGACAATAATACTTCGTAAATCAGCATACTGATTAGACTGAAAATATGTATCAGTGAGCAGCAAACCCGTTGACACCGTCCGTTGCGACCCACTATGATTGGATATCATAGGCGCATTCTAGCAGCAACAGCTTGTGAAAGTGGCGACACATCTGCGGCTGTTGCTGGAACAGCTGCAGCGATTCACTGCTGAGCCAGTCCCCTTCCCCGATCAGTTTGCGGTAGAGACTTCGAAAACGGTCGACGCCCAATCTGTCCTCCAGCAGCGACCGCAGCGCCTCTGCCTTGGTGAAGAGTGAGCTGCCGTCGATCGTGTCGGAACATTCCAGAAGTTGAGACTCGCTCAAATGCGCCATCGCATCCTTCTTCGTAACGTCGTACTTGACTTCAACTGGGACGTCTGGGGCATCTTGACAAGATGAAATCCACGCGTCCGTGGAATTCCTGAAGTAGTCAGCCTCCTCCTGTTCATTCCCCTTCCACCTTTCCTCGCGGGGTGGACTGGCTGGTTGTACCGTGAAGGTGGCGTCACCGTCAGAGGAAGACGCAGCTTGAGTTTGACGACAACGCCGGTTAGCGTCAACCTTCCCGGAAGCAGGCCGCTCCTTCGCGCCCTTCACTGCGCGATGACGGTTGTCAGAAGATCGAATGGTCTCGAGCACATCTTCAGCGCACGGGCGCGCTTCAGGTTTTCGAGACAGCATGCGTCGAACGAGCCGTTTCAATGTCGGCGAACACGAAAATGGAAGTGGGGGATATGTGACTTTGACGATCTTGTAGACGAGATCCTTCATGTTCGAAGCTTGGAATGAATGGCGCAGAGTCGCCAGCTCGTAGAGAATGCAGCCTAGACGATGATGCGGCCATCGTTCTACGATTAGCTGCGGCAAATGGAACGCATATCGCATACCAGCTGCCCACATGTCCGTTTTGGAGTCGTAAGCTACGCCTTGACAAATTTCGGGACTCAAATAGTATGGCGTTCCCAGGGTGGTCTGGGCCAGGTCGAATGTGTTCTCCAGAACGGTCGCTACTCCGAAATCGCCCAACTTGACGGTCTGACCGTCGCGTTTGATGAAGACGTTCTGACTTTTGAGGTCCCTGACAAATGTCAATGTTCTACAGCTCCATGCAACAGACATCAGAGCGCCACACTGCACCTGTGAAGAACCTTGACACCGTGAATGTAGTCGAGGGCAGCCATCAGTTGTGCGAACCACGAGAAGACTTTGTGTTCCGGGAAGCAGCGCTTCGCCTTGCCCTTCCGCCTGGCCTGGATTGCCTGGTGGAGATCGCCACCACCGCAGTACTCCATGACGATGCACAGTGAGCCTTGACACTCGAACGACTCGAAGTAGCCTACGACGGACTCGTGGTGCAGCCTGAAAAGGGTTTTCTGCCAATGGATTGCAATGCAGACTACGGCGGATGATGTTCTTCGGCGTTCTGTACTTATGTGCCTGTGTATTGGGCGTCAACGTTATGATTACCACCCCCACAATGTTCAGATCATGATCTTAGAAAATAACGATCTTAGCTATCTTTCGTTACGCTGGTGCTAGGAAGCTGAAATTTGGATATGTTCCGGTGTTTTCGACGCAGATTGACGGATCTGCGCATATGCAAAATCTCACAAATGGAAATGAATTTGTCAGATATTCGTGATCTACGTCGCAAAGCTCAGAATATATCCAAATTTCAGCTTCCTAGCACCAGCGTAGCGAAAGATAGCTAAGATCGTTATCATAACGTCCAGTCCAATCAAAATGCTAATTGAGGTTATTTGGCCCTCTCAAAAGACCGCTTCAGGGAAGGTACTTAGACGTGGTATCGATCGATGATGAGGGTACAGAGCCAGTTAGTGCCTAGGTATTTTGGGGTAGCCAAACCATCACGCAACACGCGCAAAATTAACGCTTTGCGAAAAATAGTTATCACATTCACACTAATTAATTCACACAATAAAGTCACAAATCTTGAATTTGAATTGTACGTTGACTTTGAATTTGGATTTGGATTTGAATATGATATTGAAATTGACTTAGAATTTGAATTTGAAATGGAATTTGAATTTGATTTTGGATTCGAATTTGAATTTGAATTTGAATTTATATTTGTATTTTGATTTGAACTTGAACTTGAACTTAAACTTGAGATTGAACTTGAGCTTAAACTTAATTTAATTTGAATTAGAACTTGAAGTTCGGAATTTACCTAATTAGATTTAGTCTTTTCAGAACGTTTTCGTGACGGTACTATAAGTCGAATGAAGTTCCACGATTAAGTCAACCAAAGGGTGACCATGTACGTACATAACTCACTGAGACAACAGATAGATTTCTCCCAGAGCAAGCTGTCGCTCGCGATCTCCCATGTGTCTGAACGGGATTTGCTTGATGACAACGCGATCGGCCTCCTCATCACCGTTGGCTCCATTTGTGGAACAGTGCTGAGGACAGGCTAGAAGAACAGTTCCAAATGAACCTTTGCCTATTTGTTTCACCACCCTGTATCGCTCCATGCGGGCGTAGTGATGGTGAGTCACTGGCTGAAAGGAACTGTGCGAGAGACGAACGCGAAACACGACTTGTCCAGAAGAATTGTGTTGATACTCGGTCACTATGGAAACTGCCCGGGATTTCATGCTTCGCATCTGATCCTGACAGCTATTCTTCAGCATTACCCGTCTGGCCAAATTGGCCATCGCGAACAAACCTGTTAGCTGGGCAGGGGGGGGGGGTGCGAGATTTACGTGTGTTCTACGTAAATAAGTTCTTTCCTATTATCTAACAATCAGTCTGTATCGTATACTGTACGTCCTGCGATTGACCAGATTGCAAGTCGAGGTATCAGTTGTCCGTCGTTCGTCGTCAGTTCCGTCTGCTTCGCAACCCTTCGTTAGTCTCTCGCAGGGAGGGAGTGCAATCATGGAGGGAATGGCAGCACGGTTATGGACGCCCCGAGTGAGGGAGAAGAAAGATCGGGGGCGGGTGAGCAGCAGCTGCCGACGGAGCAAAATCGATTTCTTCCCCGTCGTCTGCCGGCTCGCCGCCGTTGGTTGGGACACCACTGGAGCCGAGCTGAAACTGGCGCCGGCCCACTAGCCGAGGCTTGAAATGGCACGGACAGACAGACAGAGAGAGGTTGTGATAGTACTGTGAGGAGAAGAGGGACGGTGAACGGCCGGTCGGCCTTTCCCCCTCTCTCCCCTTTGAAGTGGGGGAGCAGCGACGGTGGGCTGATCCGCTTCTTCGGCCTTTCGCCTCCTCCCTTCCGGCCCACACAAGCCCCCACTTGGTTACTCGCGGAGTGAGCGCACTTAGATTACGTGAGCGGAGAAAAGTTCAACGATTGTGGAATAGCAGGAGATGGTGGACTAGGTTGCCGACTGCGGTCGTAGCTGGTTGCAGTCATGTTGGTCGAGAAGTACAAAACTCGACTCTTCCGTCTGAAGACGGTTGGCGAAGACTTCCTCGACACTATACTGAAGCGATGTCTCAGCACTCTGGACATCACTCTGCTGGGCATCGGCCACATGATCGGCGCTGGCATCTACGTGCTAACTGGTGGGCGGGGTGCAACTATACAAATGTGGTTATGCTACATATTCATATCCCATCCCTACTACAACACTCCAATCAGCATTTCAGGGGCCGTCGTGAGCAACACGGCCGGGCCGGGTATCGTGCTGTCGTTCATCTTCGCCGGAGTGGCCTCTCTGCTGTCGGCGCTCTGCTACGCGGAGTTCGGCGCTCGCGTGCCGGCGGCCGGCTCCGCCTACACCTACAGCTACGTGACCGTGGGCGAGTTCTGGGCCTTCATCATTGTGGGTGGAACGTCATTCTCGAACACATGCTGGGTAGCCGGCTTCTTTAGAGCTCCTTTCTGTTTGTGACGTACCGTTTGCCGCAACTGGGCCCGGTTGCAGGGGCGGCTGCCGTGGCGAGATCATGGTCGGGCTACCTTGATTCGTTGTTCGACCATATGGTGCGCAATTCCACAGTGGCCGTCATAGGCAAGAGCGAGGAGGAAATGGCCGAGATCGCCTCCGAAGATGAGCAACACCTGGTCAGAGGACGGAACGAGTGGAATCTCAATCATCCATTAGACGGGCCTTACAATGACGGGCTCTCTCATTCAGAGAAGTCAACAGACCGTCATCGCCGCCTATCCCGACTTCATCGCCTTCCTCATCGTCCTCCTCGTGAGCGCCTTCACCGCCTACGGCGTCAAGGTGTCCACGCAAGTCAACACCGTCTTCACAGTGGGTAGTGAAAACAGTGAATAACTGATCAATACGGTATCTTGAACCACCACAATGCTCACCGTGCTCTGACGCAGATCGTCAATCTGACGGTGATCAGCTTCGTGGTGGTCATGGGCGTCTTCCTGGCAGACTTTTCCCTGGTGGACGGGAGGGGAGGGCTTCATGCCATACCACTTCTCCGGGGTGCTGGCCGGCGCCGCCAGCTGCTTCTTCGCCTACATCGGCTTCGACGGACTCGCCACCGCCGGCGAGGAGGCCTCGGGTCAGGCGTCCGGCGGATAAGGCTAGCGCGCTTGTGTTTTTGGCGCAGAACCCCAATCATCTAAGTCATCATTATCTTGCTTGTGCCCGTCCCGTCCTACACTTCATCCTTCCCGCCCTTTGAATCATGGGCCTCTGACGCCGACGCCAACTCCCTGTTCGAGACCCGGCCAGAACAGATTCCCAAGGCTACCTTCATCTCCATGAGCATCGTGACCAGCTACGTCCTGATGTCGGCCGCCCTCACTCTCATGGTCCTTGACGACAAGGTACATCGCACTGCTGCCTTCTCAGACGCCTTCTAGAAGCGACAGGCTCCCTGGGCCAAGTTGCTGGTCGCCATCGGTTGGCTGA
>JASAMZ010012424.1:0-18346 GCA_030248115.1 Linhomoeus sp. GSCO2_2
AGAGTCTATAGCCCGTGGATAACTCGTTGCAGCTTCAGAGACCGATGTCGCGAAGCTGACGCGCTGCAGCTGCAGAGACCGATGTTGCGCAGCTGACGTGCTGCAGCTTCAGTGACCGATGTCGCGCAGCTGACGCGCTGCAGCTTCTCGCGCAACTCACGCGCTGCAGAACATGGCCCTACTGTCATGGCGCATCCAAGTGTTGTCAAAATGTTGTCTCACTTGGTGCTGAACCTATCTATGGCTGCTCGCAGTGTAGATTGTGTATGTATGTACGCGCGCGGCTTCACTTCAGCGCGGGATGTGTATGTACGCGCGCGGCCTCCTTCAGCGCGGGACGGCCCGCTGGTATTGTAGAGTGAAGAGCGTCGACCCTCCCCTAATAGCAGCATATAATCAATAGTCTGACGTCACCGGCGTTTCGCGACACAGGCGTTCGCTCGTGCGACGCGCACTCATTGGACCGATGCGTGCTCCCGACGCACGGTGATTGGATAGACGGAACACGTCATCCGACAGGCGGCGCGGCAGTCGCTCGACCGAATTTAGGCGGCGGCCAAAGACCAAACTTCCGCCAGATGGTCCCCGGTGGAAGGCGGTTGTTTTCGTGTATAGATGTCCGGGATCCATCGCCGCTGTCGAAAGTTAGTGACCGATGTCGCGCAGCTGACGCGCTGCAGCTTCTCGCGCAACTCACGCGCTGCAGAACATGGCCCTACTGTCATGGCGCATCCAAGTGTTGTCAAAATGTTGTCTCACTTGGTGCTGAACCTATCTATGGCTGCTCGCAGTGTAGATTGTGTATGTATGTACGCGCGCGGCTTCACTTCAGCGCGGGATGTGTATGTACGCGCGCGGCCTCACTTCAGCGCGGGACGGCCCGCTGGTATTGTAGAGTGAAGAGCGTCGACCCTCCCCTATAGCAGCATATAATCAACTAGCCGTTCCTTCCTGTTGCAGAAGAATTTGTGTGATCTGAATAGCACGGAATGTAGTCGTCAATGGCCGTAATGTCCTGTTGCATAATCTGTCCTGTTGAAGGTCTCTCCGTTGCAAGATCTATCCTGTTGCAAGGCCTGTCGTGTTGCAAGGTTTGTCCTGTTGCAAGGTCTCTCCTGTTGCAAGATCTGTCGTGTTGCAAGGTCTGTCCTGTTGTGAGCCAACGGCGGTGGTCGCCTCGTGCGCGCGCCGGAACGTCCGTCCTGTTCATTGTCAAGGTCTGTCCTGTTGCAAGGCCTGTCCTGTTGCAGGGTCTCTCCTGTTGCAAGATCTATCCTGTTGCAAGGCCTGTCGTGTTGCAAGGTTTGTCCTGTTGCAAGGTCTCTCCTGTTGCAAGATCTGTCGTGTTGCAAGGTCTGTCCTGTTGCCTGTTACAAAATCTGTCCTGTTGCAAGATCTGTCCTGTGGTAAGATCTGTCCTGTTGCAAGATTTGTCCTGTTGCAAAATCTGTCCTGTTGCAAGGTCTGTCCTGTTGCAAGATCTGTCCTGTTGCAAGATTTGTCCTGTTGCAAAATCTGTCCTGTTGCAAGATTTGTCCTGTTGCAAAATCTGTCCTGTTGCAAGATCTGCCCTGTTGCAAGATCTGTCCTGTTGCAAGATTTGTCCTGTTGCAAGATTTGTCCTGTTGCAAAATCTGTCCTGTTGCAAGATTTGTCCTGTTGCAAGGTCTGTCCTGTTGCAAAATCTGTCCTGTTGCAAGATCTGCCCTGTTGCAAGATCTGTCCTGTTGCATGATTTTTGTCCTGTTGCAAGGTTTGTCCTGTTGCAAAATCTGTCCTGTTGCAAGATCTGTCCTGTTGCAAGATTTTTGTCCTGTTGCAAGATTTGTCCTGCTGCAAAATCTGTCCTGTTGCAAGATTTGTCCTGTTGCAAGATCTGTCCTGTTGCAAAATCTGTCCTGTTGCAAAATCTGTCCTGTTGCAAGATCTGCCCTGTTGCAAGATCTGTCCTGTTGCAAGATCTGTCCTGTTGCAAGATTTTTGTCCTGTTGCAAGATTTGTCCTGTTGCAAAATCTGTCCTGTTGCAAGATTTGTCCTGTTGCAAAATCTGTCCTGTTGCAAGGTGTGTCCTGTTGCTCCTGTTGCAAAATCTGTCTTGTTGCAGAAGGTCTGTCCTGTTGCGAGCCAATGGCACTGGCCGCCTCGCGCGACCATCCTGTTGCAACGTCTGTACTGTTGCAACATTTGTCTTGTTGCAGAAAGTTTGTCCTGTTGCACGCCGACAGCGCTGACTGCCTCGCGAACGCGCCGTAAAAAGCGCCGCGCAAAACAAATGATAGAGAGCGGGCAGATTTTCCTGTTGCAAAATCTGTCCTGTTGCAAGATTTGTCCTGTTGCAAAATCAGGCCTGTTGCGAGCCAATGGCACTGGTCGCCTCGCGCGACCATCCTGTTGCAACGTCTGTACTGTTGCAAGATTTGTGCTTTTGCAGAAAGTCTCTCCTGTTGCAAGCTAACGGCGCTGACTGCCTCGCGAACGCGCCGTACAAAGCGCCGCGCAAAACAAATGGTAGAGAGCCGCCAGATCCAATGCGAGCTACATGTAAGGGGAGCGAGCCTGATTGAGCATCGACGGTGCCTTGCCGTACTGTTCAGGCGATGCCTGCGTTGAAGGCAGGCAGCAACAGGCGGCGCTGGCCGTGCAGCGCTTGATTGCCGCCGCTGGCGTCCCGCTGGCGTCTAGGCGCGCGCGTGCTGAAGCGTCGCGTTGCGAAGTGCTAGAGAGGCAAACCTCTACGGACAGACGGACACTACACCTAGCTAGCATAGTAATGTAGATAGTCTGACGTCACCGGCGTTTCGCGACACAGGCGTTCGCTCGTGCGACGCGCACTCATTGGACCGATGCGTGCTCCCGACGCACGGTGATTGGATAGACGAAACACGTCATCCGACAGGCGGCGCGGCAGTCGCTCGACCGAATTTAGGCGGCGGCCAAAGACCAAACTTCCGCCAGATGGTCCCCGGTGGAAGGCGGTTGTTTTCGTGTATAGATGTCCGGGATCCATCGCCGCTGTCGAAAGTTATCGTGTTCACAGACAAACAGACAACGCGAGATTAGTAGAGAGGAAGATAGTAGAGAGGAAGACAACGCGAGATTAGTAGAGAGGATGGCAAACGGAGTTAAGTGATCTTACCTCCGTTTGCCATGCGCAGAAAATGCCATAAAAGTTAACTCCGTTCGCACATTTTTAATAACTCTTTTTATCAACATCGCACAAATTTCTAGGTAGAACCATCAGAAAGAGCGGGCAGCGAATAGGCAGTGTTGAAAATGTTGATCCATTGCAGGTTTAGTAAGCCTTAGTCGTGTGCGCGTATGATTCAGTCAAGTACCTACCGTATCCAAGTTTGCGTGCCCTTTCCGCAGGGAAACGCCCGCTAGTAGCTTGTTTGAATTTCACCTACATATATACGCTAGGCAGGGCTCTGTTCTGTTGGCGTGGGGTAGGTCCGTCCACTTGCCCCTTTGGATTCCGTATGCTGAGGCCTAACACGTAATGTGCCTCCTTGCCTGTACTGTGTGCCGTGCATATCGCCCCACCGCGCGCAGTTGGTTCCTTCCTTCCGCCTACCTCCCTAGCGCGACCGAAGGCGAAGTGACTCACTCTCTCCTTTTGGTCAGTGGCGCGTGCTTGCGAGAAAGAAACAGCAAATTCCGCAACAGGTTATGGGCCCAGGACGCTACTGCTGCGCCTCTCTGTGTCCGAGTGTCAGGCCCTTGTAGTCGATAGGGGGAGGCACTGTTCGCAGAGAGTGGTGTAGCGTTGCCTGTCAGTCGCGTGAGGAAGACGCTGCCGAAACAAGATTGAACCAGGAGTATGGCTGGTGCTGATGGAAAGTGGGCGATCGAGAAGTTGGACGGCTCCAACTGGACAGTCTGGAAGTTCCAGATGCGCCACTTCCTGCTCTCCCTGGACCTGTGGGGGCACGTCGATGGGTCGGCGGAGCGACCAACGGCTGCGACGGAGGCAGCCGCTTTCGACAAGAAGCATCAAAGGGCTATGACCAACCTGGTGATGGGTTTGAGTGGCAGCGTGGTCTACCTCGTCACGACATGCAACACGGCCAAGACCATGTGGGAGGCCCTCCAGGCGCAATTTGAAAGCAGCTCTCTGTCAAGTAAGCTGTTCTTGAAGAAGCAGTTCTTCACAATGCGCATGAAGGAGGAGGAGTCCATGAAGCAACATCTGAAGCGGATGAAGGAGATAACCGACCGGCTGGCGGCGATAGATGCAAAAATCGAAGAGGAGGAGCAGGTGATTGCCCTTCTAATCAGCTTGCCTCCAAGCTACGGTATGCTGGTCACGGCGTTGGAAGCCAAGGGAGACGCGTTGACCCTGGCCTTCCTGCAGCAAGCGCTTCTGAACGAGGAGCAGAAGAGGGGCCAGCTGAACAGTGGGAGGAAGCCTGATGTGGAGCGCGTTGAGGAGACAGCCCTGCGTGCAGACGCGCAGCTGCAGAGGCAGCGAGGCTTCAATGGGCTGTGTTGGGCCTGTGGTGTCAAGGGACACCGGAGAATGGACTGCAAGCAGAATGTCAAGGAGCAGCGATCTGCTGAGAGTGCCAAGGTGGCTGAGGTGCTCGGGGACGATAGCAGTGGTGACGAGCTGTTGATGGCATCGGATGCAACCTTCGGCAGTGGGAGAAGCCAGTGGGTCGTCGATACTGGGGCCTCTCGCCACATGACGGCTGATCGAAGTCTGCTGCAGGACTACCAGAAGTTCAACCCGGCGAAGATGGTGCAGCTGGGAGATGGGCGCAAGCTGGATGCGCTGGGCTCTGGTCGAGTCCGGATCCTCATGGGAGTGGATGCCGGCCGACGGTTGAGAACGACGATGACGGACGTGTGGTACGTCCCACAGCTGACCTGCAACGTCTTCAGCGTCTGCGCAGCGGCGCTCAAGGGGAAGACGGTCGGATTTGGTCCCAGTCGGTGCTTGATCAGGAACACTGCCGGGCAGTTGCTTGGACGAGGGACGCTCAACATCAGCCGACGAATCTATCTGCTGGACTGCAAGTTGGAGACAGTCAACGCGTCGCCCCAAGAGTCGACTGCAGGTGTGGATGGCGCGCCAGTGGGAGAGGCCGACCCCAAGAAACGCAGGGAGATCAAGAGTGGGCTGAGTGGCGAGCAAATGGACCAGGACTCACCACCGTCCGGGGGCACAGAGACGTGCCATAAGGCGCTTTGTTTGCGCGAGACCAACGCCAATCACAACTGGGAGAGTGGTGGGGGGAAGAGAAGAAGCATCCCCATCTCGGACAGACTGGGTTCGCCATCGCGCAGTGGCGCCGGTTAGGCTTCCATCTGACGTGGAGGCGTAGTTTTGTAATCGAGTGTTGTACTTGTTGCGCGTACAGTAGCTCGCGGCTGAAACTGCTTGCAGGAGGCAGGTAGGCAGTGGGTGCTATTTCCTCCACGGTACGTACATAAGTGTACCTGGTAGGTGGGTAAGTAAGTGCTCTCAGCGTCTATTAGTGAGGTGTGTGTTGTAGTGCAGCTTACGTAAACCTGAGTGGGAGTGTTGAAAATGTTGATCCATTGCAGGTTTAGTAAGCCTTAGTCGTGTGCGCGTATGATTCAGTCAAGTACCGTATCCAAGTTGCGTGCCGTTTCCGCAGGGAACGGCCGGATAGGGAAGTCAGCACCGTGTTGCAGGTTGGAGGAAGCATGCTAACAACAAAGCGCCGGCCAATGCGAAACGCATACGCTATGGCAGTGCCCAAACACAGTCGAAAAGTCATTGAACTTGTTGGTCCTGACTGGACTTGTCCTGACTGGCTAGTACACAGTGCTGTACCACAATTCTGGATGGAATTTTGGCGGATCTTTCCTCCAGAATCGGCCTAACGCATCCGAAATCGATCAGAAACGGTAGTACTGGCAAATGGGCAGCCGCGCGCACAAGGACGCATCTGTGCACCGAGCGGGAAAGAAGCGCGCTAATAGATGGCGCTTCTGAAACAGGCAAGGAGGCCGACTTCGCTAAGCACAGAAGGGCGACACCACCGCTGCATTTCAAACCAACAATTATGGCGCGCGCCATCTCCAAGAGCGCTCGCAAGCACACAACCGGTGTCAAAAGGCCCTCAACCTATCCTTTCGAGTCCTGAGGTTAAATCTTGGCTACCTATTGACTGAGTGAAAATGCAAGTGAACGAGCGATTGAAACACCAAATTTAGTGCGACACCAAATTCACTCATACGGCAGTTGCACTTGATCTCTCAATGAAATACGTTAGGCATGGATGGTGCTTCATGTGCATCTGTGGCCACCCTCCCCCCCAACACAGCCTTCCCCTTCCCCACCCCTCTCCCTCTTTCCAATATTTGGTGATGGTCAGGCATCAAAATATGCCTTTAGGAACATGATGTGCCAGGCGGAGCCCCGCCATCTGAAAACCTATAGGTGGACCCTGGGCGCCGTATTTGTGTTCTTGATGGAGTGCGCACTCGTGAATGCTGTCATTGCCTACAAAGAATTTCATCCCAATTTCACCAAAGGCAAAGCAAAATCGATTTTGACAGCACAATTGGGCCAATTTTGCGACGCTCTCGCCAACCCTATCACCCCACCATTGGCACAATCTCCAACGCTCCAACAACCGTGCTGTGACCCTCACCTCCAAGTGGTTCCCGTTTTGGACCTACATACATGAGATTCTATGGCGCCACAAAAATATTCCCTGGGACACTTCCCAGGGAAGGTGAACCGCCAACGGAGGTAGTGCTGCTGCGTCTTGCACTTCAATAGGCAGAAGCAGAACAACACGAGAATGCCATATTTTTGCAAAACTTGCAGAGTTTTTCTCCACATAGGCTGCTTTGAGCGATTTCACACGATGGAGAACGTGCGACATTACCTATTGTAATTGATTCCAATACCTCCGCTCGTCTGCTACTGTCAACCTGGTTTTGTGTTCGGGTGTTCTAAGGAAGGATTTCGTGTTCACCGTTCTGTGCCTCTCTGTATTACACATCAAACACCAAGAGGTTCGCAATGAGCGCAGGTCAGCGTTACGACATCAAGAGCACAGCCGGATGTCGGTGGAATCACAGTCACTCGATCAACCACCAAATTCAATCGCTCAGGTTGATAAGTCAAACGTAGCGGTCCAGGTGGACCTCTCAGGACTCTGCGGGCTATTGGTCCGAACTTGTTTCGACGGTCCCGCTACACCGCGCTACTACCCCGGGATTTCAAATTTTTGCCACAAACCAACCCTAAACCATCCGAAAAGGGTCGAAAGTGAACAGTAATCGCAAAACTAACGCGAAATTCCCCGACCCCGAAAACCCCCGAAGCAACTGTCAACTCGATTTAGAAAATTTCGGCCCGGGATTCAAAAATTCGACGCGGCCGGATTACGGTAGCTCGAAAAACCAAAGATTATGTTTCCGGACCAGATTTTAGCGTAGAATCGATTGGCGGTGTCCTGTCCGTTTCCCGGTAGAACCACGCGTTTCGGCGAAAAAACCGGCCAAATCCCAAAATCCCCAAATTTGGTCCCGAACGGAAACCCTTTGTGACCGGATAACTCCCGAGTCCCTTGATGGATTTGCCGGTTTCGGTCTTAAATGAAAGAGCACACCCAGACGCCGGCCGGAAATTTTATCGCAGCCCGATCGGCCTAGTCAATCGCGAGATATGATTTTTTGAACGGCCGGAATCGGGTTCTCATAATTTGAATCTACCGTATCTCCGACGCGGCGCGTCCAAATTTTCCAATTTTTGATTTCCCAAGTCCGGGCACAGACAGCGGATAATTTGTAACACAAAAGAGAATTTTTGCAAATGTTACATTTGATAGAAATACGCGATTATTTGTCAAAATTCCACAAATTGACAGAAATAGAAAGTCGTTTATTGACGAATATGAATGCAGAAATGGCAAACCCGTATGCCAATAAGAGTTTGTGACATAGTTTTACAGTGTTGATAAATTGCACTTTTGAGATATTCAGAATTGAAATTTAAGAAACTCCAAAATCGACATTTTCGTCAATTGGGCAAAACAGCTGTTTTTTTATGAATTATAAATTATATATAAATTTATTATATTATATTATATAATTAAATATAAATGGGCGGAAATATAAAAAATATTATATAAATGGCGAGAGCATCAAATTTTGGCAAGTTTTTTGTTAGATGTGACGTTTTCACACAGGTAGGAAACATCAGATAAACGGCGTCGTATCATGCCGATATGATATAGCGAACGCGGCGATATCACTGAGCTTTAGATCAGCTGTACAGGCAACCGTATCGTGCGGATAGCTGCGCTTGGTATGAGGGTACACGGTCTCAAGATACCTTCTCTAGATGCGGGTAACGATGTGTACAATGTTCACTAGCTACACTGTTCACCAAAATTTGACAGACACAAAGTATAGGTTGAACTTTTTACACACACAGCTTGTTTCGCCCGGCCTCAGCCGGGCGAACCCCTACGAGAGCTTTTCGTCCGTGCGTGCGTCCGTCCGTAACGCTCTCAGATCTCGGCGTTGGAAAGTCGTACGAAGGCGATCTTGGGCTCTACGGAAAGGTCTCGACTTACTGGTAATGTGCCTCGAGAAATCGGCATTCAAAAGTTTGAATTGCGCGCGCTACAGTAACCCGAAGGTCAAAACGGAAAATGGCTCTAAGTCGCTCGTCTTACGTCGTAGAGCGGCGTGCGATAGCTCAACTAAAAGGTCTCGACGTGCTCTTTCGTTTGGCATACGGTAGCGTTTTTTCGCTCGGCCTCAGCCGAGCGAACCATATCAAGAGCTCGGCGTGCGTGCGTGCGTACGTACGTACGTACTGTACGTACGTGCGTGCGTGCGTACGTCACGCTTGCTTCGGGCTTAATAACTCGCTCATCTGACGTCGTAGGAAGGAGTTTGAGACATCTTCGAGTAGCCCGCGGACTCCTCTAGCCACCTGAGTAGTGGAACCAAAAATAAGTTTTCAAACTCGCGCGCTACAGTATTCCAAAGTGGGGTCCATTTTAAGACAAAAGTTGACCGAAGCTAGTCAAATCGCATATCAAAGTGAAGCGCTCGAGCTCCTGAGCACGAATCCGACAACAAAAAGTTTCAAAAGTTTAAACAGAGAGCTACAGTAACCAAAACGCGTCGAAAACTGAAAACGACACGCTTGCTTCGGGCTTAATAACTCGCTTGTCTGACGTCGCTGGGTTGAGTTCGACACATCGACGGCTAGCCCTCGGACTACTCTCGCCATCTGAGTGTTCAAAACTGAAATAAGTTTTCAAACTCGCGCGCTACAGTATCCCAAAGTGAGGTCCATTTTAAGACAAAAGTTGACCGAAGCTAGTCGAATCGTATATCAAAGTGAACCGCTCGAGCTCCTGAGCACGAATCCGACAACAAAAAGTTTTAAAAGTTTAAACAGAGAGCCACAGTAACCAAAACGCGTCGAAAACTGGAAACGACACGCCTGCTTCGGGCTTAATAACTCGCTTGTCTGACGTCGCTGGGTTGAGTTCGACACATCGACGGGTAGCCCTCGGACTACTCTCGCGAACTGTGACGTCGAAATAATAACAAGTTCTAAAAATTGCGCGCTACAGTATCCCGAAGTAATGTCCGCGAAAAGTCATAACTTCATCGAACCTAGTCGAATCGCATATCAAAATGAAGCGCTCGACCTCCTGAGCAAGAATCCGGCAACAAAAAGTTTCAAAAAGGTCAATGAGAAGGTTACAGTAACCAAAACGCGATGAAAACTGCAGATTTTGGTTTGTTATATCTTGGCACTCGTGCGTTGCAGAGCGGCGGTCTTGACATCGCTGAAGAGCTCACTGTAAGCCAACATCAAATCATGCTCACAATTAACCTGTAGTTTTGCGTTAGATTCCAGTGTCTTTTTTAAATTTAGTCTGAAAAGATGATTTTCTTGGTGTAAAGAATTAAACCCGAGCGATACCAATGTTGCGTAGCAAGACCACTCCAAAAAGTGTGGTCGCGAGGGGAGTCAAAGACGCTGCACGAAACCGGAAAGGGCCTTGCTACAATCTCAGTAAAAATTCAAAGCTCAAAACCACTCCGCTTTTTAAAAGAGACTTGTTTGGCACTCCGCTTTGCAAAAGCAGGAGTGCTATAGGGGGCGTCGGATTGAACAGAATCATCTTAACAGCTTTTCTCGCGCTACACAAATCGGATCGCCAAGCGGTTTTTTGCGTTAGATAGGTAGAGTCGACGCGCTGCGTGGACAAGAAACTAGAAAATTCCGGTAGTGGAAGAATTTTGCGAAAATTCAAAAATTCAAAATTTTACTAAGTAAAAAAAACAATACGCCCTAACTCTCGCAAAGGTGGGCCGATTTTGGTGATTTTTTCGCCCGCCCTCAGGCGGGCGACACCATACGAGAGCTTGGCGTGCGTGCGTGCGTCCGTCCGTCCGTGCGTCACGCTCTCAGATCTCGGCGTTGGAAAGTCGTAGAGAGACGATCTTGGGCTCTACGGATAGGTCTCGACTCACTGATCATTAGTCATTACCGGTGTCGAGACTCAAAATTTTGAATTTCGCGAGTTACAGTAACCTGAAGGTCGAAAACGCAAAACGGCTCTAACTCACTCGTCTTACGTCGTAGAGTGGCAATCAACACGTCAGATGAAAGCTCTCGACGCGCCCATTCACGTGGCAGTAAAAATGTTCTAAATTACGCAAACACGCACCGCTGAAAACGCCATTCTCGGGATGTTGACACTAAGATCGCTCTAACTCGCTCAACTTGCGTCGTAGAGAGACGATCTCGAGCTTCTTGGATAGCTCCCGACTCACTGATCATTTGTTCTCCAATCGGTCGAAATTCAAAAGTTTGAATTTTGCGAGTTACAGTAACTCGAAGGTGCAAAAACACAGAACGGCTCTAACTCGCTCGTCTTACGTCGTAGAGCGACAATCGATACGCCAGGTGAAAGCTCTCGACGTGCTCTTCCACGCGGCTGCAAAACTTTGTTCAATTACGCAAACACGCACCGCTGAAACGCCATTATCGGGATTTTGACGCTTAGATCGCTCTAACTCGCTCAACTTGCGTCGTAGAGAGACGATCTCGAGCTTTTTGGACAGCTCCCGACTCACTGATCGTTTGTTCTCTCATTGGTGGACATTCAAAGGTTGGAATTTCGTGAGTTACAGTAACTCGAAGGTGCAAAAGCACAAGCGGCTCTAACTCGCTCGTCTTACGTCGTAGAGTGGCAATCGACACGCCAGGTGAAAGCTCTCGACGTGTTCTTTCATGCGGCTACACAACTTTGTTTAATTACGCAAACGCGCACCGCATAAAACGCCATTCTCGCGGTTTTTACGCTAAGATCGCTCTTTGCTACATGCAGAAGTGCGACACGGTTTGATTGCTCGTAGTGCGCTCTTTTGTGCTCTGTCAATTGTTTGCCAAAACTTTTACAAGTTTTTGTCACTTTTTTAAAAGCGTTGCTTGAAAGAGGGATGTTCTTGCTCTAGAAGCCAAATCGCGGGCGAAATCAATATTGCTAATGCAATACCCTCTTGCGAAGCGGGGGCTCATGAAGCTCTCTGCAGAAAGAACGCAACTCTTTGCAATGTCAGTCAGAATACAAACTTAACTTTTTAATACCGGAGCTTGTTGGATATGTTGTAGGCCCTTGGAAGTTCTTCAGAGCAAAACTGGAACCGGGCTCCCCAGGTGGTCCGACGCGGGAGTACGGTAGAAAATTTGAATTTTCACAATTTTTTCCGGCCTTTAAAAAATCAGAACTCGAGTTTGCGACGGCGGATCGTCGCCAAACTTCTGACCGGCCTAGACATTGGCATGGCCTTTCGATCGAGACCGAAACCGCCGAGATCGCTTTTGTCGCTCGGGAGATCTGCGGTGACAAAGGTGCCGGGTCCCGAGCGGAAAATTCTGAATTTTGACTTTGGGTCGAATTTTTGCTTGGAAAGCATGCCTTTAGCGGTAAATTGATATTCGCAACGTGTTCTATGTACGTCAAAAGTTGGTCTAAACGAAGTGTCTTGACTATTTTTGAGGTACCGCATCCCGGCCGCGCCGAATTTTTGAATACTGGGGTCAAATATTCGAAATTGAGTTTTCACTTGTTTCGGGGCTTTTCGGCGACGCTGAACACGAATCCGGTGTTTGTTTTGCGATTTGGGACGCCTTTAGGCTGATTTCGCAACCCGGCCGGCCAAAAATTGGGTCCCGGGGTCGAAATTTCAAAATTGAGTTGACTTGACAGTTGTTTCTGGGCTTTCTGACACCGCAGAACACGAATCCGGCGTTGAAGGGCGAAAACGCCCTCTAACCCCACTCATCCCTACGTGACGTCACAGCGGGCGGCCGATAACAAGCGCGCGCGTCCACTCCATTCGATTCCTCGCTCGCTGCTCTGCGCTGCTCTGTACACTACACAGGAGCAGTCTATTACTTCCATGCACACGTTCTGAAGCAGAGCCAGGATAAGTACCTACACGATATCCTGCACGATGACCAAAGAACTTGCATGAGTGGTAGCAATTGGACAGTAGAGACGCCGATTCACCATCCTTGTTCATGAAAAGTGCAATAAGCTCTGTTCTCTTGGATACTGTTCTCCAGATTTCTGGGCCGCTGTTTCCACTTGAATTGAGTTTTCAAGGCGCGAGGATGCCTGAGGGATTGCAGGTGTTTCCTTTGATGGCCAGAGGCCTGTTGTCTTGGCGGCGAGAGACAGGCGTTGTACGTTTCAGGCGCAGAGTCAGTAGACTTGTGCACCAAATTGTTGAATTGTTCGCGCCGAAGCGAACTGTCTTGTTCCGATTCGAGTGTTGGCGGAGGTAGTCCTTCCCCTAATCGGGCCTCTTGCGGATTCGCGAAGCGTAGCGCGAATGTCCACAACGAAGTCGCCAGCACTCAAGTTCGTCTTCCGAGGTGGCCATTGGTATGACTCGTATGACTGCTTCGTCCACGCCAACTTCAGCAGTGAATCTTCCACTTCCTTGGGCAAACAAGACGAAATGACCTCGCTGGCAAACAAGCTGTGTGTGTTGTGTAACAAGCTGTGTGTGTAAAAAGTGCAACCTATACTTTGTGTCTGTCACATCTTGGTGAACAGTATAGTGAACTTAATACACATCATTAGCCGCATCTGGAGAAATTAGCTTGAGAATGTCTGCTATAAACCAAGTGCAGCTAATACCACGATACGCTTGTCTGTACAGCTGATCTAAGTGATCAGTGATATCGCCGCGTTCGCTATATGTTATCGGCATGATACGACGCCGTTCATCTAAAGTTTCTAACTGTGTGAAATCCTCACATCCAACAAAAAAACTTGCCAAAGATGGAAACTTGCTAGCGTCTGAACGAACACAACTATCAGAGCTTTGAGGCGCGGTAAACAACTTGACCCAGTTTTGGAGCAACCGGACGCGACTACGACGATGACTCAGCAACACAAACGGACGCCAACACTTCGCTGGGTGTTATCGACGCCATCGTGTGACAACATGCCAATCGACGGGGTGGTGGTGTGAGCGTAGGTATAGTCTTCAACAAAACTCGCTATCGGTAGCATTGCACACAGAGATTTAAGGTTATGTAAAAAATTTTGCCGACGTGGAGAAACGCCGATGATTGTTTGGCTATTTGGTGTCAAAACGTATACCTATAAGACAAAACCAGAATAAAGCGCAGCAAAAAAGCAAAATGGTCGCCGAGGATTGATCCTCGGTCGGCTCGCACGTTTTTGCGCGCGATCCGGCGGCTTTCCCGCCTACGCCATGCTGTCGCATCACAGGTTCTCAAAACGGCGCTCTTATACTCTCAGTTGGCGTCTATTCAGCAGACTACGGTGCTTTAGCACGTCCGCACAGTCGATATGCCCCGTAAGCACCGTAACATTGCAAATAGAGATAATTTGTCAAAAAATTTCAAACTTCAAACGTTACACCCACACTCATTCTGAAATTAGCAACAGCAGATCTCATCGGATCCGTAATCGGCGACATCGACTCTACCTGACGCCATCTGTCACGTGTTTTACTTCGGCAGGACAAAAAAGTTCGCGGACTACACATCGTCATCTGTATATATACACATCGCCGCGCTGAGGCGCGGCGAAAAAAGTTCAACCTATACTTTGTGTCTGTCAAATGTTGGTGAACAGTATAGTGAACTTTGTACACATCGTTAGCCGCATCTGGAGAAAGTGCCTTGAGAATGTGTACCTTAATGCCAAGTCAGTGCAGCTATCCCCACGATACGGTTGTCTGTACAGCTGATCTGAAGCTCAGTGATATCGCCGCGTTCGCTATATGTTATCGGCATGATACGATACGACGCCGTTTATCTGATGTTTCCTACCTGTGTGAAAACGTCACATCCAACAAAAAAACTTGCCGAAAGTTTGGTGCGAGCGAATTCCTGTGTTCAGCGTACGCATTTCTGTTTCCGAGTGCACATTCATCATTATCATCAATAAACAGATTGACATACGGCCTTACCACTTCCGCGTTCAAATTCGTAAAAAAACGGCGTTCTATTTTTGTTGATTTATGAAACCTTGAAAAATAATCACGTATTTCTATCAAATTCCATATTTGCAAAAAATTTCTCCTGCATTACAAATTATCCGCAGTCCATGCTCCTTCCATTTCTGAAACCAGGCAAGTCGTCCGGGGGACGCAGTATACTCCACAAATTTGAACTCCTACGCACGGTGACTCCTCGTCTGTTGTGGCCTCCTGGCACTCCCAATCGCAAAAGTAATGCCAAATTCGTGATCTACATCCCAAAATACCCCAGAATCGACATACAACACCCCTAACTTCCTATGGACTCCAGGAACCGAAATTCTGCACTTGGGGTACGGTAGCATGCAAATTCATCGTAGGTACATTCAAACATCATCCAAACGCTAAACGGATGCCAAATTCGTAATCAGCGCCCCCCGAAAACCCCGAAATCGAGTATAATATCGCGAAAGTCGACCCGACACCCAATATTCAAATGGACGCGGCAGGGTTACTGTAGCTCTGCGAATTTGTCAAAAACACTTTGCTGGACCAGATTTCAACGTAGAATCGTTTAAAACCACTTTTGGAACGATCCGGCAACGCATTCGAGTGCTATAGACGCCGAAATGCGAAAATCGCAATTTTCTACCCCGGAGTCAAAAAAGTCGCAGTGTAAGAAAGTTTTTTTGTGTTTCGCCCGATTTTCTCCGTTCATGGCTCATTCGATAGAGGACATCTGGGAAGGAGCACCAAGAGTGGTCTCGCCGCTCTAGCTGCTCGCACAGCAGTCCGTCAAAGTCGACCCGGGGCCAAAATTCGCGAATTTTTCAAATTTGGCGCCAGAATGGGTCCCGCAGCGATCCAATTCTTTTTTTCCGTGTTCGGCACTATCGAGTACTACAACATATCAAAAGATAGTATATACCATTATATGCAACTTTTTCGAGTTCTACCTTGCCCAACCCAATTTTCAGTACTTTGAAAATTTAAATTTTTGAATTTCCCGCCAACGGGGTCCCGGAGCGTGACCCCGTTTGGTGTCCACCCTGCCCACTTACTAGGCCTACCCAACGCAAAAGACCGTTTGCAAATCGGCCGCTTCACGCGCGAACCCCATCCGATCGAAATTACTGCGTTTCGCGCACAAACGCTATATACTCCACACTTTTTTGTGGAGTATAAAAATTTCGCCGCTATATCATCAGGTGCAAAAGTCGATTTTCGACATTTCCATATTTTGATTGAAAATATCTCGAAATAGCAATTTTTAACCAGGCAAGTCGTCCGGGGGACGCAGTATACTCCACAAATTTGAACTCCTACGCACGGTGATTCCTCTGCGGTTGTGGCCTCCTGACACTCCCAATCGCAAAAGTAATGCCGAATTCGTGATCTACATCCCAGAATACCCCAGAATCGACATACAACACCCCTAACTTCCTATGGACTCCAGGAACCGAAATTCTGCACTTGGGGTACGGTAGCATGCAAATTCATCGTAGGTACATTCAAACATCATCCAAACGCTAAACGGATGCCAAATTCGTAATCAGCGCCCCCCGAAAACCCCGAAATCGAGTATAATATCGCGAAAGTCGACCCGACACCCAATATTCAAATGGACGCGGCAGGGTTACTGTAGCTCTGCGAATTTGTCAAAAACACTTTGCTGGACCAGATTTCAACGTAGAATCGTTTAAAACCACTTTTGGAACGATCCGGCAACGCAGTCGAGCGCTATAGACGCCGAAATGCGAAAATCGCAATTTTCTACCCCGGAGTCAAAAAAGTCGCAGTGTAAGAAAGTTTTTTTGTGTTTCGCCCGATTTTCTCCGTTCATGGCTCATTCGATAGAGGACATCTGGGAAGGAGCACCAAGAGTGGTCTCGCCGCTCTAGCTGCTACCTAGCTCGCACAGCAGTCCGTCAAAGTCGACCCGGGGCCAAAATTCGCGAATTTTTCAAATTTGGCGCCAGAATGGGTCCCGCAGCGATCCAATTCTTTTTTTCCGTGTTCGGCACTATCGAGTACTACAACATATCAAAAGATAGTATATACCATTATATGCAACTTTTTCGAGTTCTACCTTGCCCAACCCAATTTTCAGTACTTTGAAAATTTAAATTTTTGAATTTCCCGCCAACGGGGTCCCGGAGCGTGACCCCGTTTGGTGTCCACCCTGCCCACTTACTAGGCCTACCCAACGCAAAAGACCGTTTGCAAATCGGCCGCTTCACGCGCGAACCCCATCCGATCGAAATTACTGCGTTTCGCGCACAAACGCTATATACTCCACACTTTTTTGTGGAGTATAAAAATTTCGCCGCTATATCATCAGGTGCAAAAGTCGATTTTCGACATTTCCATATTTTGATTGAAAATATCTCGAAATAGCAATTTTTAACCAGGCAAGTCGTCCGGGGGACGCAGTATACTCCACAAATTTGAACTCCTACGCACGGTGATTCCTCTGCGGTTGTGGCCTCCTGACACTCCCAATCGCAAAAGTAATGCCGAATTCGTGATCTACATCCCAGAATACCCCAGAATCGACATACAACACCCCTAGCTTCCTGTGGACCCCCGGAACCAAAATTCTGCACTTGGGGTACGGTAGCATGCAAATCCGTCATAAGTATGTTAAACATCATCTAAACACTGAACGGATGCCAAATTCGTAATCAGCGACCCCGAAAACCCCGAAATCGAGTATAATATCGTAAAAGTCGACCCGACACCCACAATTCAAACGGACGCGGCAGGGATACTGTAGCTTCGAAAATTTTACCAAAACACTTTTCTAGACCATATTTAAGCGTAGAATCGTTTGAAACTACTTTTGGAACGATTCGGCAACGCATTCGAGCGCTATAGACGCCGAAATGCGAAAATCGCAATTCTCGACCCCGGAGTCCAAAAAGTCGCAGTGTAAGAAAGTTTTTTGTGTTTCTCCCGATTTTCTCCGTTCATGGCTCATTCGATAGAGGACATCTGGGAAGGAGCACCAAGAGTGGTCTCGCCGCTCTAGCTGCTACCTAGCTCCCACAGCAGCCCGTCAAAATCGACCCGGGGCCAAAATTCGCGAATTTTTCAAATTTGGCGCCAAAATGGGTCCCGCAGCGATCCAATTCTTTTTTTCCACCCTCGGCCCTATCGAGTGCTACAACATATCAAAAGATAGTATATACCATTATATGCAACTTTTTCGAGTTCTACCTTGTTTAACCCATTTTCCAGTACTTTGAAAATTTAAATTTTTGAATTTCCCGCCAACGGGGTCCCGGAGCGTGACCCCGTTTGGTGTCCACCCTGCCCACCCACTAGGCCTACCCAACGCAAAAGACCGTTTGCAAATCGGCCGCTGCACGCGCGAATCCCATCCGGTCCAAATTACTGCGTTTCGCGCACAAACGCTATAATACTCCACACTTTTTTGTGGAGTATAAGAGATTTAAGGTTATGTAAAAAATTTTGCCGACGTGGAGAAACGCCGATGATTGTTTGGCTATTTGGTGTCAAAACGTATACCTATAAGACAAAACCAGAATAAAGCGCAGCAAAAAAGCAAAATGGTCGCCGAGGATTGATCCTCGGTCGGCTCGCACGTTTTTGCGCGCGATCCGGCGGCTTTCCCGCCTACGCCATGCTGTCGCATCACAGGTTCTCAAAACGGCGCTCTTATACTCTCAGTTGGCGTCTATTCAGCAGACTACGGTGCTTTAGCACGTCCGCACAGTCGATATGCCCCGTAAGCACCGTAACATTGCAAATAGAGATAATTTGTCAAAAAATTTCAAACTTCAAACGTTACACACACACTCATTCTGAAATTAGCAACAGCAGATCTCATCGGAT
>JASAMZ010012426.1:0-11581 GCA_030248115.1 Linhomoeus sp. GSCO2_2
ACCGCCGTACAGCAACATACACATGTACCGGGGTGTTTCAGAAGATGGTTTAACTTTTAAAATTGAATAACTCGAAACTAGACTGCGATTTTTTGACGCGGTTCTTTGATTCAGAGAAAACTTTGACACTTTTTTTGTGCCAAGCATCAGCTAATTCGACTTAGTCTGGTAAATTTGTGCTTTTGTTAAACAAAAGTGGCGATTCTGACGTTTTTGCCGACTTATTCCCACATGCTTTTCACAAGGTGCCCTACCTTCGAAACGCTCGCTATTACAGAAGAAAGACCATATGAAGGCTTTCACTTTGCCGTTGCAACGGTGTCAATGTGAATAACACAGAGTGAGCTACACAGCGTCGAACTCGGGCTATGGTCGCTTTCCAGCTTCCGAGGCTGTGGAGAGGCCATCTTGAGGGCGCCAAGGACAGGTCGACGCTGTGTAGCTCACTCTGTGTTATTCACATTGACACCGTTGCAACGGCAAGGTGAAAGCCTTCATATGGTCTTTCTTCTGTAATAGCGAGCGTTTCGAAGGGTGCACGGCACCTTGTGAAAAGCATGCCGGAAGTCGTAAAAGCGTCAGAATCGCCACTTTTGTTTGACAAAAGCGCAAATTTGCCAGACTCAGTCGAATTAGCTGATACTTGGCACAAAAAATTGTCAAAATTGTCTCTATCGAATGCAGCAAACCGCGTCAAAAAATTCGCAGTCTAGCTCGAGTTATTCAATTTTAAAGTTGGACCCGTTTCTCTGAAACACCCGGTACCGTACAGATTGTCGTACAGTAACGAACTATGAATTTTATCGCGTGGAAAACACCTCCACCCGCTTTCATAGCCTTCTCATCTGTGGACTTGTAGAAGACGCACGTCGGCTTGGGTTTATGGTTTCGTGGTATGTAGAAGCTTCGTTAATAATCAAAAGCTGCAAATACCTAGTGTTATGGTAAGATGGGTAAACCATTTCGCCGTCACTGCATGTTATGTCTACATACCTTAGTGGTTGGCTCCAATGCGCAATCCATTAACCCCCGAAAGTTCTGCAACTGCGGAAGTTTCATCAGTTGTCGAAGCCTATAAGCCACGTACCATCTTCGCCGCACCTCTCCGTTTGGCCGTCGCCGTCGACGAGGGGAAGTTCTCGGCCCAGCACGCCTCTGACCGCGCCCAGGACTCTTCCTCTTGCGAAGAGGGTGCCGCTGCCGTCCGCGTCTGCCATCTGACGATGATGATGAACAGTATATAAGGATTTAGGGAACATCAGGGTGCTAATCCCTACCGCTGTGTGCACACAACCATTCACCGGTAGCGCGTGGCCTACATCATCGTCACATAGCAAAAATTTTGAAATCCAGAAAGATGCGAAATTTTGTGCAAAAGGCGAGCACAACCACAAGGTATGTAACCTGCCGTTTATACCTACATACTGCTTCCGGAAGATAGGGGATATGCCTCATCTACGCCATCCTCCGCTAACCAACCTATCTAAAATTAGCAAGTCCGCTGCTGCAAATTCCACAATTTTGGAAACTTCCAACACGCACCTCGGCCAAGAACTCCAACTCTTCCACCGAAGTGGCCCAGCTCGGCCAGTAGTTCCTCCTCGCTTAGTGCCTTGGCGTGTCCTTTATTCCTCGGAGTAGTATGTAGGTATGTAGGCAGGTTACATACCTTGTGGTTGTGCTCGCCTTTTGCACAAAATTTCGCATCTTTCTGGATTTCAAAATTTTTGCGATGCTGCACCACAACGTCGCACACTACCGGTGAGTTGTTGTGTGCACACAGCGGTACAAATTAGCACCCTGATGTCTCCTGACCAAATGAAAAATACTGTTCATCATCATCGTCAGATGGCGGACGCGGTGGACGCAGCGGCACCCTCTCGCAAGAGGAGATCTGGGTGCCGTCCAAGGCATGCTGGCCGAGGTCTTCCCTCGTCGACGGCGACGGCAACGGAGAGATCAGCGAAGATGGTACGTGGCTTATAGGCTTCGACGACTGATGAAAATGCCACAGTTGCAGACTTTTGAGGGTTACTGCATTGTGATCAGCCAGAACCACTAAGGTATGTAGACATAACATGCAGTGACGGCGAAATGGTTTTCCCCCGTCTACCATAACACTAGGTATTTGCAGCTTTTGATTATTAACGAAGCTTCTACATACCACGAAACCATAAACCCAACCTGACGTGCGTCTTCTACAAGTCCACAGATGAGAAGGCTATTTGGAAGCGGGGTGGAGGTGTTTTCCACGCGATAAAATTCATAGTTCGTTACTGTACGACAATCTGTACAGTGTACCGGTGTTTCAGAGAAACGGGTCCAACTTTAAACAAACCAGCTAACTGCGAATTTTTTTCCTCATATGTGTTTTTATTGCATTCACAAAAAAAAAGTTTGGAAATTTTGCGTGCCAAGTATCAGTAAAATCGACTGAAATTCGCTTTTGTCAAACAAAAGTGGCGATTCTGACGCTTTTGCCGAATTCCGGCGTGCTTATCACAAGTGTGTGCACCCTTTTGAAACGTCGCTATTACAGAAGAAGAGTCACACCAAGGCTTTCACTTTGCCATCGGCAACGGGGTCACGTGACTAACACAGAGCGCGATACACAGCGTCGACCTGTCCTTTGCGCCCTCAAGATGGCCTCTCCACAGCTTCTCGGAAGCTGGAAAGCGACCATAGCCCGAGTTCGACGCTGTGTAGCGCACTCTGTGTTAGTCACGTTGGCACCGTTGCAATGGCAAAGTCAAAGCCTTACATTATGGGCTTTCTTCTGTAATAGCGAGCGTTTCGAGGGGTGCACGGCACCTTGTGAAAAGCATGCCGGTAGTGGCAAAAGCGTCAGAATCGCCACTTTTGTTTGACAGAAGCGCAAATTTGCCAGACTCAGTCGAGTTAGCTGTTACTCGGCACAAGAAAATTGTCAAAGTTTTCTCTATCGAATGCAACAAGCCGCGTCAAAAAATCCGCAGTCTAGCTCGAGTTATTCAATTTTAAAATTGGGGCCCGTTTCTCTGAAACACCCGTTCATTTTGTAAGTTGCTGTAACGATAACAGCGGGAGAAGGTGGGGAGGCTTATTTGATTACTAACTACTACGGCATACATCCACTTCAGAAGTGCTGGCGGTGATCGAGGAATACGGCCTGGACGGCGGCAGTGGCAGCGGCAGCGGAGATAAGAAGAAGGGAAAAGGAAAGGGAAAGGGAAAAGGAAAGGGTAAGGGAAAAGGAAAAGGGAAGGGGAAGGGGAGAGGGCGACGAGGGAAGAATTAAAGAAGAGAAGTTCGAACGCCGAGTGATCGATGCCTTGATCCAGCTCGCTTCCGGAAATGCAGTGATCTTCCACGCGTAGGTATGTACCGGTCACTCTGGTTGGCTTGGCGAAGATCCTTGCACGGTTGTATCACGCTTCTGAATCAACTCTTCAGCTAAATGCGAGAACGATCTCAACTCAACCACATCGTTGAAGAGGGGGGGGTGGGGGGGGCGGTGGAACGACGGAGGAGGGAGAGGGATGTTCGAGTAACAGGCTAGGGACTCCAGCGAAGGTGCTTCGCAGCATATGATATGTACCTTGACGTAGCATGCTATGCAACAGTCAGTGATTCATTCCGAACGTGGAACGTCGAATACAGACAATAGGCAACTGACATTTTCGCGTGTTCCACGACAGTCTGCCACTGTGTGCTACAAAGTTGTTGTCGTCGACCGGACCAGTTTCGAAGCAGCCGAGCTGCTGCAAACGACATCTCGCTGTCCAGTCGTAACTTCGAATGACAGTGCTTCGGCAGACATGGCGGCTATGACAGCAATTACACTGCAATTTCCATACACTGCATCTGTTTGTCAAGGCCGGATTGCATCAGTCTTCCCTGACAACAACATCCAGACGAAATCGATACCAGCCTTCGAAATTCCAAATTCACAGAAGCGACTACCGTAACCCAAAATGAAGCTCGTTCTCGCGCTCGCTCTCCTCGTTGTGTCAGCAGCCGTCGGCGTGCCGGTCCCGGACGAGGAGCTGCTGGAGCAACTCGAGTACTTCGTGGACGATCTGGACTTTCTGTGGGAGGTGCGCTCTTTGAAGAACACACCGTGAAGTTGCCGTGTATGTGCGTCGTGGTTAATATACCCCCCCCCCCCCCACCCTATCTTATCCCGTATAGTAGTACACCATTCGCAGCCTCCTCCCTACACGAATCTCCTAATGTAACCTACATGTACTTCTGACTTTCATACTGCTGTGGCGTACTGTATCCCTACAGTAAGCTGGTACATACAAACAGCCCCGCAAGTTGTGCGCACAGTCCACCATATATATGTAGCTCCTGATAACCAAATCCTATAAAACTTCAACAACAAACAACACCAAAATCATTGCAACCAATCTCTGCGTGTCAGATGGCGGACGCGGACGGCAACGGCAACATCTCGCAGGCGGAGATCGTGGGCGCCGTACAGGCGCTTCTGACCACGGTCTTCCCCATGGTCGACGGCAACGGCGACGGAGAGATCAGCGAACAGGGTATCTGCACTCTACTGACTTTGGTTGTCCAAAGTGAATGCGTTCATATGTACTAGATGTCTGAGCCCATTCAACGAAAGTGTAACAGGTTGTGCCTTGTGCTTTTCGCTGCTGCGAACACACCAGCATCTCCGTGCGTAGGAACTTCTGTTGTATGCTATGTATCTCGCTGCTCGACTCAACGTACATAGGGTACAATTCGACCTTGTCGTTCGAACGTTCAGAGGTCAGCGCTGCCATCAAGATGTTCGGTTTGTTCCGACCCCACGAGGGCCGCGGCAATCACGACCGCCATAAGAAGCGCTAGAAGGGAACCAAAATCAGAAAACGTGGACAGATTCATTTCGTGTCGGCAAATCCAGTTCGATTCCACTAATAGACGGTGCGCTTTTGGATTCTGCATGTTGCGCCACTTGCAGTGAAAGTTGCACTTCGCGGTAACGAATCACGAAACCGAAAGCAGACTCTATTGAGAACGTGGCGTGTACAACCTCGGACACATTTGCCCTGATACCCAAAATCCAAGATGTGCACTTTTTGCGTGTGCGTGGGTGTAATTGTAGCCAATTCCAGTTACCAATCGAGCAGTTTCGACCTGAGTGCGTATCGTTGCGCAGTGCGCAGATCATAACAATTCGCCCGTTATGCTGACAATTGGTGTATAGCCGCTGTGACGATCGCATAGTGCTGCCAATCGGAAACGTGGGTTACAATTGGTATATAGCTCTATGTTGCGATGCTATGTATTTCTGTTCAACTATGCGACGTCAGCAAAGCAGCGAAAGCGATCACAAAGGCCCCTAATCGCCCCCGTTGTTGAGCTGCTGATCTATCCGTCGGCCAACGATCGTCAGCAAATCCGGTTCTGAAGGATGCTTAGCGTATGCAGTCCGCCCCGCAAAACAGCAAGCCAATGTCAGTTGTCAAATCGGGCGTCGTCAGCGGCCCCCACAACGCAAATTGAGCAGTGCCGCTCATGGGCAGCGCAATTGCGTGGGGAAATAGCCGCATAAATCGCCCGCACTCGGGCGAGCGCTCGCCACAGTCGAGCTTGTTTGTTCCAGATCCAGAAGTGAACAGTGTAGCTAAAGAATCAAACAAGAATACACTACTCATTCAGAATGAAGCTGATCCTTGTTCTTGCGTTGCTGGTCGTCTCGTCCAACGCGATCCCATACAAGCTACTGCGGATGATCACGCGCGTCGAGGACTTGTATGACGTGAGTTGTCACCGGCGCGACGGCAACGACGACTATGCCTTGAATGCCTGTCTGATTCAGATCGCCGACCTCAACAAGGACAAGGCTATCACCAGGATTGAGGCTGTCACAGCCTTCACCCAGAACATCGACACGATCTTCCTCCTGGCCGACACCAATTTCAACGGAGCCATCACTATAAAAGGTACACTCTCTTTATAATCGCCTTTATGATCGCTGAGGGCGCTGCCGCCGTCGTCGTCGTCGTCGTCGTCGTCGCCGCCGCCGCCGCTGATGCCGCCGCCACAGTCTCCCTCATGTCTGTCGAGTGGTGACAAGATCAACGCTTGGTCCATTACAGAAGCGAAAGTGGCGTTCAATTTCCTCAAGCAAATGAGACGCCGGAGAAGCCGGAAGTGAATTGACGAGGCGCACGGGATCGTCCTATGGCCCACGCAGAATAAGGTGTGCAGTAATATTCCTCGGTGATCAATCAAATGTGAAAATTTCTGGGGTCTTTGCTCTTTTGTTATTTTGGGAACTCGTTTTTGGGGCTTGAACCTTGTGATGCACCATGGTTAACGGCGCGAGGTGACGTACTTACCTATGTGCTTCGTAGTACCGAGTGTTGAGTTCTCTCCAGATCCAGCGTTCAACCGCTACTGAACATTACACTGGCTATCAAAACGCACACGCCTCGAGTCCGATCAAGAATGCTACAAGTACATGTAGTAGACCATCCAGATTCCAGAAATCATGCCAATGATTCCTCAATCACAATGTTGTTGTCGTTGTTAGCCGGAATGTTTGCTCTGACGTTCTTACGGGTGTACTTGACTGAGCGCTTGTGTCGGACTACGTCATGCGGCTTCGTCCGGATGTCCGCCGTTTCCCACTGTTTCTTCAAGGTATCGAAATGATGCGCTGCCGCATGAATCGACGGTTTCTAAAATAAGTTGTCGTCATCGTCGTCGTCGTCTTCGTCGTCGTCGTCGTCGTCGTCGTCGTCATCGCCGTCGTCGTCGTCGTCGTCGTCGTCGGCGGCGGCGTCGGCGGCGGCGGCGGCGTCGTCGTCGTCGTCGTCGTCGTCGTCGTCGTCGTCGTCGTCGTCGTCGTCGTCGTCGTCGTCGTCGTCGCCGCCGCCGCCGCCGTCGTCGTCGTTGTCGTCGTCGTCGTCGTCGCCGCCGTCGTCGTCGTCGACTTTTCCGACCACGGCGTTCGATTTTCTTCGCGATTTCCTTTTACCGAATAGTGACAGGTTCCCATACTTTCCCAGGATAACGGGCTCGACAATGGCCAAGAGTACACCGAACAGACTAACGACCTCAACGTTCGTTGCTAGACCGTATTTGGTGTACGCGTCGCGTTGAGACATCAGGAACACGATGTACCCGTACCTGAAGTGCCAGTATCTTTACAATTGACACTACATTAGACCGCAGACTGCTATGCAACTTAGCTGAATACGGTGTCAGAAGTTCAATTACGTGTACATACCAAAGGTGAGATGCCAACTTGACAGCGCATCTCGCAGCCGCGAGTTTGACCAAAAGTTCAGTGATTCGAATATTTTCGGCCAGTTGGAATTTTTCGCTGAGCGTGACGGGATCCACCTGACGTTTGTGCCACTTGTCCAACATGCTTCGACGTTTATGCCGGTTTACCAGAAACAAAATTCCAAACAGGAGTACAACGACGGCATTAATTAACACCGAACCGACAATGCGCGCTATAATAACGGTGGAGAATGCGGTGCGCTCAAGCACGCTGGCGCAATAGGCCATTATTGCTCCCTCGATTTTGCTGCTATCATGCGAAGACACCATAGAATAGATACTTAGGGCCCACTGAAGCAGTTATTGATGGAAGAAGAGCGACGATGATGACGACGAAGACGACGACGACGACGACGACGACGACGACGACGACGACGACGACGACGACGACGACGACGACGACGACGACGACGACGACGACGACGACGACGACGACGACGACGACGACGACGACGACGACGACGACGACGACGACGACGACGACGACGACGACGACGACGACGACGACGACGACGACGACGACGACGACGACGACGACGACGACGACGACGACGACGACGACGACGACGACGACGACGACGACGACGACGACGACGACGACGACGACGACGACGACGACGACGACGACGACGACGACGACGACGACGACGACGACGACGACGACGACGACGACGACGACGACGACGACGACGACGACGACGACGACGACGACGACGACGACGACGACGACGACGACGACGACGACGACGACGACGACGACGACGACGACGACGACGACGACGACGACGACGACGACGACGACGGCGACGACGACGACGACGACGACGACGACAACGACGAAGACGACGACAGCAGCTGCAACGACGACTAGATACCTGTCCAAGGACAAGCGCAGGTCCAAACAACCAGTTTGAACCGTTTTCATAACTTTTTAGTCGAACGGTGGCTACTCCCCTTTCTATGGCCGCGATCAGAGCGGCGGGCAGTGCCGCGAGTAGCGCAGTTGCCTTCACAGCTAGTCGCAGATCACAGTCCGCCTATGCCAGTGGACAGCATATTGTAGTCATGCGGCCAGCGCTCTGAGTCTGACAACACTACCTACTGTACTAAGACATACCTGGCGGACAAGCAGCATGCTACCGTAATCCGATTCGTCGTGCAAGGCCATTCCCGAGATGGCCATATTGCGCGCAGACTCGACAAGTAGGGCGACGCAGAACACGACGCTCGGCAGGAGCAGATTGGCCGTCACAAGGCGCGCGTTGGGGTGAAGAACTCGCCGTCTCAGAACCGCGACGATCGCCTGCAAAATTGCCGTTTGCACTGTTGCTGCATTGCTGCCAGACCATCTTTTGTACCGGGTTTTTCCGAAAAAGCGCCCCCCCCCCCGAACGAGCGCCCAAACGAGCGCCCCCGGGGCGCTTATTTGGCCTGCCTTTCAAAATAAGCGCCCCGGGGGCGCTTATTTGGAGAAAAGATTCTTTGAACGGAATGGGCATTTTGCGTCCTTGCGCTGATCACACACCAAGAAAATTAAGGGTCTCAGCGGTTGATTTGAGTCTGAACACTACATTCGTAAGAGAATTCAACCAATTATGCGTTAGACCCTGTAAATATACGATTTGGCATTACCAGTATTTACCGATTATGCAGTTCTGGTAGCATAAGCTATGTATCCAATAGAAGTGCCGAAAACCCATAGTATTAGACTTTCCAATAAAGCGCTCCGGGGCGCTTATTTGGTTTGATTCTGCGCTCGCCGAAAGTGCCAAAACCTAATTAGCGCCCCGGGGCGCTTTTTCGGAAAAACCCGGTACCGACTTCCGTCCGGCACTTTAGCATTAGCAGCCGAAATCACACATCATACCTGGAAGCAGGCGGCGGCGCCCACGACGGCCCCAACCAACTCCAGAACGCGGCAAGTCCACAGCGATTTGTCGACCGCCAAACCAAGCGCTATATTTAGCAGAACCGAAAGGTTACCCGAGTCGTTCGACGGCATTTTCATTCTGACTCAGCTAGAATGCTTCGAGAAAGCAAGAAGGGTCGGAGAAACGAATGACGCACATGGTAAGGCTTCCTTGGAATTGGTAATTATTCCAGGTAGGAGAGGCAGAGCGGGTATCGTGAGCCATTGTCCTGCTTTGGGGGCGTGCGAACACGCAGAGACGGCCACAACAAGTCCCAATTCAGGACGGTTCGTTTACATACCTCCTAATAGTTTTGATTCAACGTGTTTTAGAACCCCCATCTTCAATTGCACGAGGAATTGGCAGCATACGACGTAATGTACACCGAATGTTAAGGTTGCACGAGAAGTATTTACATTGGTCACAATCAGGTTAACTTCACTCATTCAGGATCTTCATCCGCTCCTCAACCTTTCCGTTCGTTTATTGCTCATTCAAGTGATTCTTCTTCGACGCGATTCCTATTGATGAAGTTGGCTGTCGGGAGTGCCGCAGGGGCCCTTACAGAAATAGTCGCGGACTTTGCGACTGCCAGCTTCCTCTTTCCTCTCGTCTGATCGGCTTTCATTTGCCACTGCTTCTCCAGCGCGTCAAAATGCGCCTTCGCCTCTTTCTCGGTAGCAGCTTCTGGCAGATGAACCACGTGCTAGAAAAGGAACCGTCCTCGTCGTCGTCGTCGTCGTCGTCGTCGTCGTCGTCGTCGTCGTCGTCGTCGTCGTCGTCGTCGTCGTCGTCGTCGTCGTCGTCGTCGTCGTCGTCGTCGTCGTCGTCGTCGTCGTCGTCGTCGTCGTCGTCGTCGTCGTCGTCGTCGTCGTCGTCGTCGTCGTCGTCGTCGTCGTCGTCGTCGTCGTCGTCGGCGTCGGCGTCGGCGTCGGCGTTGTTGACATTTTTGTGTGACCTTTGCGTTTCTGTCGGGAGTTGATTTCTTGAATAGATGTAGGTCCCCGTATTTTGCCAAGACTACCGGCTCCACAATAGCCAGCAAGAGACTGAACATGCTAGTCGCTTCGACGTGCGCCGCAAGACTGTATTTGGTGTACTTGTCATGAAATGACATAAGATACGCAACGTACCCATACCTGAAGAACAATGAAATGAACTTCGACGTCGTGCTCAAGCAGCTAAATGACTCTGAATAAAACCAAACTACCACACCGTACCAGCTCTGCGCGGCCAGTTTGACAACGCATCTCAGCGCGGCGAGTGTCACCAGCAACTCGGTGATTCGAATGTTTTCCGAAAGCTGGAACTTCTCGCTCAAAGTGACAGCTCGCCGCTTCTTCAGGCTGCTCCGTTTCTTCTGTCGATTGATGAGAAAGAGTAAGGTGAACAGCGCGATAACAACGGCGTTGACTAGCACCGACGCCACAACGCGAGCGACGGAACTTGATAAATCCGTAGACTGGAAAATCGAGGCGCAATACACCGTCAGAGTGCCATTTAACTGGTGGTCCCCGTTTGCTCGTAGAACAGTGCCCAGAATGGAATAGAGAATCAAGACCCACTGTAACGTTGTCCTCTTGAAGGAAGAAGAGAAATAAGAAGGCGACGACGACGACGACGACGACGACGACAACGACGACGACGATGACAACGGCGGCGATCCGAAAGCTACCTACTACACTGTACCAGTCCAAAGACGAGCAGCGCGCCAAACCACCATTGCGAACGCGTCTCGTAAGTTCTCAGGCGAACTGTGGCAACTGTGCGTTCGATTGCAGCGATCAGAGACGCTGGTAGCGCCGCCACGAGTGGAACGCCCCTCGCCGTGAGCTGAAGGTCGCAGTCGGCCTGGAATGGTTTGAAAGGAGTATAATTGACACAGTTTGCATTTTGCAGGTCGGCACCAAATGCACAAGACACCTCATAGAAGACCAGAGAATCTTCAAAGCTTGCTCTGTCGCTTGTGTCCGTCTTTATCAGCACAACGACGCCGTAGGCGCTCTCCGCAATCAACGCGACGCAAAATAGAAAGTTAGGCAATATCAAGTTCGCAGTTACGAGCCGCGCGTTCGAGTGCAGCAGCCGTCGCTTCAGAATCGCCACCATCGCCTGCAAGTTATGGGGTTGGAACTGCTTGGGGACTTTTTGAGCTTGGGTGGAACTGGTGTTTTGACCCAGTTTTGCGCACTTGCAAGCAGGCGGCCGCTCCCACTGCAGCTGTCCCGAACTCCACAACGCGGCAAGCCCACAGCCACACCGGAGCTTCGCCCAACCAGACGCCCATTTGGCGCGCGAACCGCCTGCTGTATCTGCCTTCTTGAGCTCTCGTTCCAGTGCATGGGAGACCCGTAGAACGTCGTCCCCAGCATGAAAGGGTAGCGGTT